>CAAKHD010012467.1:92459-169997 GCA_901007705.1 Fistularia tabacaria | reverse complement strand
TTTGGGAGTGACGAGGATGAATAGGATCAGGAATGAGTCCATCAGAGGGACAGCACATGTTAGATGTTTTGGAGAGAATGTCAGAGAAGCCAGACTGAGATGGCTCGGTCATGTACAGAGGAGGGATAGGGACTATATTGGTAGACGGATGCTGGAATTGGAGGTGCCATGCAGGAGGTCTAGAGAAAGATCAAACAGAACATTTATGGACATAATGAGAGAGGATATGAAGTTAGTTGGTGTGAGAGAGGAGGATACAGAGAATAGGGTTGGATGGAGAGGGTTGATCCGCTGTCGCAACCCCTGAAAGGAAAAGCCGAAAAGAAAAGAAGAAGACTGAACAAATGTAATTGAGAAAATTGCAGGTGTAGCCATTTGCTCACTTATGAATATATATATATTATCAAATGTGTTTAAATTATTGTGTATTGATGGAGAAATAGAACAAAATTGTTTCTCATTATCCTGAGGATACACATCACGGTAGTGTTTTTTTTTGTTTTTTAACAGAATCATAATAATTTCAGTAGTAACAACTAATTTGAACCTCAGCTGATACAGAAGATGCTTAAATATACCTAAGCAGTCATATACTGAAGTCTAGTGGTCCATATATGTGTGCAAGCTTCAACTGCTTCCCAGGCCGAGTGGTTTCAGGTCTTTGTCACCTATATATTTGGGAAAAGAGGCTTAAAACAAGAAGGATTAATTACATTTTACCACATTATTGCTAAAAATAACATGTCCTTGTCCATGTCCTTGACAAGTTTCTTAATGGGCCGAATCAAGTTCCCTTTAGAAGCCTTTCACAAACTTTGATATGAAAAATGAGCGTCCGAATTATTGATCTGACCTTGTAGATATTTAATTGGAACAGACACACTAAATCCCATGTTTTGACAAATAATACATGTAAGTTATTAAATAATATATTTTAGAAAAGCTGAGAAGCATTGACAATGCAGAAAAAAATCCCAAGATATTTTCACAGTGAAGGATTGTCAGAGCAAATATGGAAAGAAGGGCCAAATGGAAGTAGCGAGAAGTATACTTGGTGTATAAAAGAGGAGGAAAAGGGGTGGGGAATTCGCTGTCACTCTTATGGACAAATTCTTCGCTTGAAAAATGTCTGGTCAAGGAAAAGGGGGAGAAACATGAGAGTACTGTTCTTTGGTAAGAGGGAGAAAGGGACAAGCAAACATAAAGTGTATGTGGTAGCTCCCAACTTTAATATGGATTCCAAATGTTCTTAGGTGGATTGAGTGATTAACCTTGCAGCTTATACTAAAGGATATAAAAGAATTCCAAGTTTATAGTTGTTGTTTTTTTTTGTTTGTTTTCTTGCAGTTCAGGGAAAAATCCATTCACTGTCTGTCTTGAAGTGTATGTTTAATGTGTCTGATCATTACAAGACACTTAAACTATAAATTTGATATCTTTCACAGAAAAAAAACGGCTTTTCATCTGGATTGTTTTGAAATACAGGCAGTGCACAATGCCTTGTCAACAAAGAAGAGCTAAAAACAGCCATGCCTGTCCACAAAACTTCAGCAGAATGTAGTCCAGCTAAATGGCAAATTTAATGCTTTAAAGCTGGAGTGCGGTGGTGAGGCCCAGCTTGGCCCCGCGGTTTTTGGTCAGCCACAGCATGACTTGTGATTGGGTGGATAGGATGTAGGAATTCAGCTCTCTGAGATCTAAACTCCGCCTTCTCCTCCTCCTCCTCCTCTTCTTCCTCCTCCTCCCCCCAGCCTCAGGCGCTGAGGCACGACGGCATTCTCTATATATGAGCGTGCACACACACACACACACACACACACAAACACACACGCGCACACACATACACAGTCTCACACATACTAATAGTCCCTTTCTTAAATTAAAGTGGTTGGAAATCTGGGAGTTACTGGAATTCTTGAGGAATTTTGGAAAAGAGACTGTGTAAAAGTGAGTTAGGTCAAAAGAGACCACTCTCATTGCCCCTGTGTGTGTGCATGGGGGCTTTTTTCAGAATGGGGTGGGGGTGTCAGCCCATCGTCAGAGTCAATCCCCCTGCAGGAGTCTTCAGAGCCACATGCACTCACACTACTCACACAGAACAGTCAAAGCTCACACAGACAACCTCAGTTTGCTGCTGCTACTGCAGCCTGAATGAGGGTTAAGCGGAGGGAGAAAGAGCAAGGAAGCAGGCGTGCAAAAGAGGGGAGGAGAATTCTGTGGAGTTACTACTTGTTGCTTTTGGGTTTCTGTGTGGATTGAGGATGATACTCTCTCCCCTTCTGCAGTGGGACCTTGTCTGAGGTGAGCACTTCCTTTTCATGTGTACTTTCATTAGGCACTGCCAGGAAAAGATCCTGGGCTGATTTCAGTAATACTTACATTTTGGGAAATTTGCAGGGGGAATGCTCTCCTGGAGGAATGGCGTAGGGGGGTTGTTGAGGGACAGGAGGAGGTGTGGAGGGAATCTATTCACGTGCTTAAGATCCAATATTATTGCACTGTCAAAGAAAGAACAAAGAAGATACAGGAAGAAACTAATCGTCTTTGGGGGAAGTCGAGTGTTGTAGGAGAAAGGTCACAGACACAAAGTTCTGTAACATGTGATTCTGAGCTCCGATTTTTAAGTGGGACAGCACAAGATGCCGCACTCAGTCTCCAAACATTTTTCTTTGTGTGCTGCTTGGGTGTGCAACTATTACCTCCGAAGATGTTTGTATGTCGAGTTTGCAGGTGGCATTTAAAAAGTTTAGGCAGTATGTAGTCTACATGTATTCCTTTTAATATGATTGCATAGCCCTCTGGGCCTCCTTCACCGCAGTGTGCAACTTCATCATCATTCCTCCACCAACATGTGTTTACATGCTGCCGTGCTGTTTCTGACACTGAACTAGTGATTGTCAATATTTAAGGAAACTTCTTTTGAATAAAACAGCAGTTTATTGGCTATCTATCTATCTATCTATCTATCTATCTATCTATCTATCTATCTATCTATCTATCTATCTGTCTGTCTGTCTATCGTCTGTCTATCTATCTATCTATCTATCTATGAAATTATGTCCTAATCTAATTTTGTAAGCACTTTGCAAAGCTATTCTCTGCAGGTTATTGATATTCATAATTTGGATAAATCCCTTATGTTAACAGGAATGAACTACCAAAAAAACCTGAAAGAAATATACATTCACAAACCATGTTCTGGAGTTCTGGAACTCCCTTTATGAAGTGTGACATGTTTAATTCATGTTTCACAGACTTGCCATGTTGATTTTTCATGCAGTGGTTGTGTAGTTTGGACGTCTGGGCGTGGGGCGGGCATTGTTGTGCTATTATTAGTGCAAGCCAGGCTGACCAGCAGCTGTGGGGAAGGAAGCAGGCTTAGAACAGCCGGAGAAGAGGGATTACTGGGAAGCAGGAATTATGGACTGATTGTTGGAATGGCATTCCCAAGGTGGTAGAGTCACTGGTGGAGAAGACGAGCCAGTCAGACGGATCACTGTGGATCATAAGAGGGAAATGATGTCTACACTGAACCTCACTCTGTTGTAATTGCAGATTACAGATGTGGATTTGTTTTAGACTGTGATTAATGTTTTTTTTTTTTTACTCGGTAGTAAGCAATCTGTCTGTTCAAATTTCAAGTTGGGTGAGGATATCTTTCCCCATTTGGAAATCTTTCTCAGAGAGTTCTTAAAAAGCCTTATTGGTGAAACTGAAACGTCAAAACCAGTGGAGGGTTCGTATGAAAGTACTTAAAAGTAATCAAATAAATCACCACAATTGTAAAATTAGAATATTCTCCTCTTGAGCGCCCCTATCATTGTTTGTTATGAAAGGGCATTCATGAAAAAATTATCTTTGTCTGCTCACTCTTTGTAGCATATTGGTCTTAGATGGCCACACCAGTCATGGTTGATCATGTTCTCCGACAGTGAAAGTGGAAATGGTTTCTTACAGATAGTGACTAACCTGTGGCCGCACTGGCTAAAGAGATAAGAGGATCTTAGTATCACTCATATTTGTCTGCTATCTATGCTTCCTTATGAATCTCTGGTGTGTATGTAGTGAAATTCTCCGATTAAATAGCTTGAAATGAAACATTGTTTTACATCAAATATACAGTTATGCATGACAGATAAATAATAATAACAATATCATGAATACCATATTATGCTTAAGCCACTTTTACATGGCGAAATATGTACTTATGTACACACAGATAAGCTGCACAACAACAGCACAGAGGAAGGGCTGTTAAGGTATTTGAAGGTAAATTGCTCTCTTGCACATGCAATCATTTTTATGGTTATTTGACTCGCAGGCTAAAGGCGCAACAGGTGGTGCCATCGATTTGAGTGCTCCTTCATTACACAGTATTTCTGATTCTGCAAAATGATGAGCGAAAAATGTCTTAAAGGGGAGGAAGACTAATCTGTTTTTGGTTGTTTTTTCAGTTATTGTTTTAACCTCTGCAGAGCTGGCTGAGCAGCCGCACCATGAGCATTGCACATTGTAATGCAATAGAGATCAAATAGATCACATAATATATATATAAAAATATATATAAATATATCTGTATGCATACAAATATCCCCGCCCCGCTGGAATGCTTGGCTGACTTTCTTTTTGATTAAAGCATAGTTAAAGGATTGGTTTTTAATGAGTGGTAATATTTTATATCATTCACTACCTGTCTAAATGTGTTATCACCCTCTTGAAGCCTGAATGATGCTGAGTTGAATATTGGCTGTGCTGCTTCATGATGAGCGACCTTTCTGTTTTTGAAATGGATGAAACTGTTTGACAAAACAGTTTCATCCAAAAAAGGATTGCTGCAAACAAATGTATTCCCAACTGTTCCCACTTGAAGTGTGGGTGTTTAATTACAATTGTGAAATCAAAGGTTACGCTGTGATTTACGCCAGATTGGACATTGTAAAATATGTAGGGAACTCCACTTAGAATTGAATATTTCATTGTGGGCTAAAAGAAAAGAAAAGAAAGACGCCTGTGTTGTAATATAAACGTGTTTCTGCACAACTGGACCTATCCCTATTTCCTACACTGGATTTCAAGGTTTGTTACACCCATGTTCTTGAGCTCTCTAAAGAACAGCTGTATAATTAGGTAAAGCCATAAATCACAGACAGCAGGGGGGATTTTGCTGTATGACAGCAGTGCATAGCATTTGTCTCAGTGTATTTGGATTTTGGAATTCGGGATAGGGTTTGTTGGCATACCATGGCATTATGTACGTGTATTTTCAAGTTACATTCTTTACTTCTTTGACTCACCTATGATTGGCAAAATGTTTATTTTATGTCACAACTTCTATTTTCAAGTGCATGTACAGACATGAGTTTGCAGATGTAACTTTTGTTTTAGTGCAGAAATTTCAGAGTGAAAAATATACCCTTCATTGGTGTTTATATCAGCAATATAAATTATTTTGTACTAGAAATAAATATTCAGTCATGTGATTTGAACTGTGGCCATTCTTTGGCCATTTGGCCTGTTTCAAATTACAATTAGACCCTTATTTGGTTGATGGACTGATAATTAAGGTTTTAGCCACCCTTCATACAGCCTTTTCTACACTGGAATATTCCTCAAAGAGGGTGGAGGGGTGCAGAAGACAAGAAGTATCAAACAGGCCAATAATCACTCTAAAACAAACAAAAAAATAATTTATTTATTTTACCCAATTTCTCTTTATTGATAGATTATCATCATGACCCTGTTTGTGCCCGCAATCTAGCCACTGACCAATTTTAAAAGTATTGTTGGTCATAACGTTAGATCACAACCCCCCCCCACACACACAAATACCTTTTTGAAATGTTTACTTAATTTAACAACACTCGCTTCATCATTCCTATCAGTATTTCTTCAAATACTACAGAACTGTTTGATGACGTTGTATTCTTTCACACACTGCACACACTGCACAGACTTCACTATATATGGTCTCAAAGAAATAACATATCACCATGATGGAGGAGGTTGACTCAGAGCAAGACTCCCTACAACATTATTTGTTGCGAAATTACAATATATTTTAGTAACCCAATATCAAATTATCCAGTCCCAGCTCTAGATTTCCAGTTTCTTGACTCAATAATAATAATGGTCTAAAATTTATTGGTTGATATATGATACATTCTTTCTCCTTTGCGGGTGAAGACAGTGATAATGATTTATCTGATTATCATTCCAGTTTTATCCATGCAATGACTAAGGGCATGGGCCTCTACAGCAACAGCTTTTCATGGTGCAGGGTCACTTACTGGTTGACAAGAACCTGGGGGAGACATGAGTAGAGGTCCTAAATATTACTGAGTACGCTTTTGAAGAACCTTGTGATAAATCGACACATGGCCTGCTTATGTTGTGGTGGATTGGATAATGCCCTCACAACTTATCATCTTTTACATGTTTTCATGTTGACATATTTAAAGCAGAGTTAGAAAACAGTTGAAATAATTTATTGAATCTGCCTTTGTTATCGCCACACTTGGCTCCCTAAGTGTGATTTCCTCTATTTCTGCTTGGTCGGTTCATGGACATGTATTTAGCAACAAGGAATTAAGAGTTTTTTGTTGTAAAGCTGTGGATGCCTGGACATTCAAGTTCCGTGCTGCTGAAGAAACCCATCACCCTCCTGCTGTTTCTCCAACTTAAGAGTCGTCTAACCACCACACATTAAAACCGCACGTCAAAAAAATAACAACTGTTGAGAGCAGCAGGACAGGACAGCACACCTAAGTTTTCTCCAGTGTTTTTTTTTTTTCTAAAAAGTTTTTGTACTATGGCTAAGACAATTAGCAAAATTCAATTCTGAGCTTTTCAACACTGCTGTTATATTTATTCTCAGGAGTAGTTATTACACATTAGCAAGTCTTTGACAATCAACTCATGCAGGTTGCATCAGACCTCACACTCCTCCAGGTCTTGCTCTCACTGAATTGTTTATTTATATTGTATTACATTTTTCAGCAGTCCCTTTGTAGTTGCCTGAAATGAAAAGTGAAATCAGATGACATCTTCTAGTAAACATGATTCAACCAATGACAGTTTCCCTGACTGAGCTTTTTGACATGTGCATGCTTAACTGTAGCCTCCATCCAAACGGATGTATGGGATCAGTGTGTGGCTGGTTGTATTCATCTTGGCTTAGTATTTGACAAGGCACATTGCCGTGTCAGCATTTATGTGACAGCACATTGCATGCAGATGTAGTTAAACCTTGTAGACTTCTGCATTCAACAATTGAGTCCAACAAGAAAGTGAGAATTCTTCTTTCACTCTCCACTTTTGTGTTGGATTGTTTGATGTAGTTTAAGATTGGAAATAAACTGGTGTAATATTCTAGTCCAACCACCATGGCTTAAATGATTATGCCCCATGTAGACCGTTGCATGGGATTTATTTGCAACCAGATCCTGTTGTTAAATTTCCTGTCGAGTCAGGAAGCTTCTATATCAACCCTGTAGAAACGTATGTCCTTTGTGACTACCATGCAGGAATGGCCACATGTTCATCCTTTGTTTCTTGCTATGGCATGTTCTGATTTCAAGACATGACTATGCTTTTCAAAACTGTTATAAACCACTGTTGACACGACAGACTGGTTTACGATTTGCTCAGGTTACTCCTTTTTTATAACATGAATATGTACTTACAGCAAAACCAATGGAAGATACGTCTGCTTTCATTCTGTAATTGGACAGTTATCCCTCCAAACTACAGCTTTGCAGAGTTTGAGCACAACCATTTTAACCGTCAGATTTTCCATTTGAAAATACTGCTGCATTTCTCTTTCATGGACAGCACATCTAGGCAAGGTTTAAGGTTACAACACAAAAGATATATGTAAAGACTTGATGTAACCTATGTTTAAGCTTTCATGTATATAAATCATATCTACCGCTTTATCAAACACTGTCACTACACAGTAAGGGGTACAGATAACTCATTGTGCTGTACTTTCAATTAAATGGGACTTACAGATGCTTGTTTACTGCAATCACAAAAAAAATCTAATCCAAAGATTAAAATCTCAAACTTTGTGGCTGCACTGAAGTGGCTTGAGAGATGAGCAATTACAGCAACTGTTTTTCTGTACGTGATGATGAATACTCTCAAGTTTGGACTGGTTTATATTCTAACCTCTACAGGAACTGCCATCATTGTTTGAGCAATGCTAACATTTCTCCAAATCAGTACACTTACGATCAACCGGTATATTTTTGTTCACTGATTTTTGGTGTCAACTTTTTTGTCCAAATAAAAGTATTTTGACTTTCTCATGTGGTCGGTTAGTGTTATTACAAGAGACTTGAATTAACAGTGGAAACCACCATGCATTTCACAAAACAAAATGGAAAAAATTACAACATAGGCATTAGGAATTTTCTTCTAAATTTAGTATTGTGGCAGGTGTATGTTTATACTGTAGATAAATTTTTAAATTCAAAACTTCTACTTTATCTATCTGTGTGTTTTTAGATGTGTCTTAATTAGTCTAAAACAATTAATGCAATGTGAAGACCATTGCAGACCTAATGCATTTAGTATTGGGTGAGATCTAGAGCCATGATTAATCTCGCACATATGATCTCCTTAAACGTAATATACTATTTCTTCAAAGTAATAAAATTGCTGGAATTTGCTTGAATTATGACTATAATGTTGTATAAATGCATTGGTGAAAGTGACTCATAACCAGTTCCACATTATGTGACCTTTACTGTCTGTGGCCATTTGCAGTGTATTACTTAAGTGCTATTGGTTATTGAAAAAGGTATTCAAAGAGTTGATGTTCCATGAAATTGTTGTTGATTTTCTGAGAAAAAGCAAAACAAAAACCTTGTTCGCATATCTTATGTTTGGATGTCTAAAGATATTCTGTTTCGGTATGTTGATTAGCACAGGCTTGTATGGGAGCACCTAGGTTTGCTGATTTACATGAAGATGCCCCCCCAACTGAGCTTTCAATGAGCAAAGAGATGGCAGAGCAAATGTTTAAGATCTCCTTTGTGTGGCTGCCCAAAGTGCTAAATGCGTGATTAAAGAGCAAATACTCAGTGGGTGGAACTGACGATCAGAAAGAATCATGATTATGTTTGCATAATTATTATTTTTTTATTGCTTTTTTAAAGGAAAAATTTGAAATGTAACTTTGCAAACCTTCGTAGGTCTGCCTTTGACCCTTGTATTATTGTGTTAGAAATAATCAGGGAGTCTTCAGCTACAGTGGCAGGTTGCTGTGGCACAAAGTTAGGCAAAAATACCACAAGGCAACATTTTTTCCTAAAAAGTTTGAGTTTATTCCAAATTTACCTTGCAAATTTACCTTTACCTCCTCTAAGTTTGCACTTAGTGTATGCCAGAGTATTTCCTCACTATACAAACCATTTCATTGTTAGATTCTGACATAAATATGCTGATTTGATCATTTTGTCTCAATTTTTCTGTTTCTTCAGCTGAAAATGATCTTCATTCAGTCAACATCTGTCTATTTATATTTCTCTCCATTTCCCATTTGTTTGTGTGCAATATCTCACAGACATCATTGATGCAGTTCACTTCACTGTTTTATATTTATTTGTTGGAATTTAAATAAATGAGATTTACCATTTAGAATGATCCATACTTTTTTGGGATTCATTCATTTATCTGTTAATGTGTTTTTTTTTTATTCTATTATATCCATTATATCCTTTTCTTTCTACATCTAACTGATGCTTTACCCAAATTACGCCGCAACGTCTTCTATTGGATCTAATCTGTATAAACTGGCAAATCTTGCCGTCAAAATCAAACTTATTGGCTACCTAACTAAAGCAGGGCAGAGCCAAGCTTCTCAGACTTGACTGAAGTGTGTCTTAACTTTATTCAGAGATTAGGAATGTTAACAAGAAGGTTCTGACCAGCTCTAGCAGCAATGATGGAGTAGAACACTTGCGTACAAAGTGGAAATGAGGGTTTATCGTGGCTCTTCTCTGTTGCTCCCTCACCATCTTGCTGATGTGTCACTGAAACTATAAACAAGTCAGCTCACATTATTACAAGGAGCAGCACATTTGTGCATTTACTTGATGTGATGATGTGTGTGAATGAGGCCACTCACTGCACGGCATGAATTAAACTTCCAGAAAAATATATATGAGTGTGTGTGTATAATCATACATACATGATGTCACATGTTTCCATTCATCCATCGTCTGCCGCTTATCCTGCACTCAGGGTCGCAGGGGATGCTGGAGCCTATCCCAACTGTCATCGGGCGAGTGCCAGGTTACACCCTGGACTGGTTGCCAGTCATTTGCAGGGCCAAACATACAGACAAACAACCATTCACTCACTTAGGGGAATTCTCCCAATTTTTTTCCAATTAACCTGCAGCATGTTTTGTGGACGGTGGGAGGAACCTGGAGAACCCAGAGTAAACCCACGCAGACACGGGGAGAACATGCAAACTCCCCTTGTCGGAATTGAATCAGGGTCATTCGTGCTGTGAGGCCGAAGCGCTAACCACTGCACCACCATGCAGTGTTTATTAGTTTTAAAGTTCAATGAGTCACCATTAAACCAGTTCAATTTCAAGCAGGTTGAAAGATAGTTGTGTTGATTGTGCTTTCGTATTATTGTGTGCTTGTTTATACCACAGGCATTGCTGTCACATCTGATTTATCATTATTAATATCATTATCATTATTATTAGAAGTAGTATGAAAAGCGTTTTTTTTGTTCTTGTTATTGTTGTTGCTGTTTTTATATATACACTTTTTTATTCCCCAACAGACCTTCTTTTCTGAAGTTTGAATTTAGTTTAAACACTTTAAACACACTTTATTCAGCCTTATATTCTATATTAGTGAGGTTAAGATTAAATGCAGGGTGTTAACCGTCAACAGAACTGACAGTCGACACAGCCAAAACTTATGCCTTTAACTAACTAGTGTTTGTTTGACAAATGGTTGCAAACACCGCAGAAGGGTCCATTTGCTGTCTCACTGAATTGAGAAGAGCTTGAGAGGCTTGTGTCAATGAGTGAAGGAATTAAATAAAAAAGCATATGTGGCCAGGTTGCCTGCCATGCAATACCATTTTAGTCTTGTTTTTAGCATGCAAGTCAGTTTAGGCCTTTGATCACACCATGGTAGAACAAACACCCTGGTGAACAAGTCTAGACATTGGGAAATCTATACACATTACAGAAAAAGAATGAATCCAGCAGGTGAGGAACATTTATGGAGATTTTATTTCAAGTTTATGCCAATCTGAAGTTTTTTTAATGACAGTTCAAAGGTTTCTCCTATACCTCACAGTAAATTGTCTTCAGTGATTTCTATTGATAAATGTTGGTCAGGACACAGGAAAATAAGTTAAATTCTTCTGATATTATGACATTTTATTTCATTATATTTTATTTTGGATATCCCTTTGCTTTCATGCTGGTGACTCATAATTAAAGCTTCCAAAATTGCATCACTCAGTTCTTAATTCTTTTTTAAACCTCAACCCCCACCATCTCCTACCCCCCACCCCACCCTTATAGTATAGAAGAGGTCTATGGTCGTCTACCCTCCTACAAAAATACACTTTGATGCACATGAGATTTTCAGGCTGACAACCAATATATGCTGCAAAGAAACAATCTACCACTTAACCAGGCCCATGACTGCCAAAACAAAATGACAAAGGAGCCTAGAAAAGAGTGTTTACACAAACAGTCCTTCCTCTACACTCCTGTACAATATGAGTTCTGAGGCCATAGTTGAGAGACTGCTCAAAGAGCATAGCTATATACTGTATACGTACAGTATATATATGAGCTTCGATTGAAAAGCTCTTTATCTTCGTTGAATTCCCCAATACCTGTCTATTTATCTTTCACTCTCCATAACACCATCAGACAAACATATTCAGTCAAAAAACTAGAGGGGCTTTAAAGCTTTAGCTGGAAGACTTTGGTGCTCAAAGTGATTTCACAGAAGCAATAGCAGACTAAGTTAGATGATAAAGTGCATTTAACATACAGATGTGAGTGATACTTTTGGAGAAGGGAAACTCTCCCCTTCGTAGCACACAGCTATTCACACATGTAAAATGCACAGTGGTTCCATGTTCACTGACATTTGGGACTTGTTTTAATTAATTTTAATCTGCATACCCCTTATTTTTAGTTGGCAGGAAAAAAAGAGATTTTGCTGTTTCTATGGTTACCACCATGAGGATCAATGTTCTTTATTCAAATCAGCAAATGACACACACTGCCTACCATAAGAGACATGCCAAATACCAACCATTAACTTATATTCACAAAAGACTATGATTTATGTTAACAGTAGTATTCTCGATGATGCACAGGTGATAGGTTGATCTCATTCTCGCTTCTGTTTTTTGATTTGTTCACTCAATAAGCACACTCATTCTCACACTCTCTCAATGCCACCGTCAGAGTGAGTGATATGATTTGCTAAGGTCGGTGGCCAAACGTGTTGAGACAAAACAGAAAACAGGAAAGAAGGGAACATGAACTCCACTCCCTAAGGTTCCCTTTTCCCTCCTACATACCTCACTTCCTGTCACATACCATCCTGTACAGATTCACACAAACTTGCACGCATTCTCTGCTACTAATAACCTTATGCAATTATTACCTATCCCTTATCACAGACTAGTTTATACCGAAGTTTGACCCAAGTATGCAACGGAGATAATCTGATCTTGAGAGCGGCATAGAACTGATGTTCAGTCTTTTGTTTGTGCATGTGATGAGCAAACCGCACTGTCCTAGATTCTTTCTGTGTGCTTCCTGATGCAGTCTGTGAATGCAATGAATGAAGGCATTAAAAAAATAGAATTCCAAATCTCCTTGTTTTCTTCCTCTGGCCTCACGGACAGCTGCTCTGCAGATCAGTGGCAGACTCAGCTGTTTGAGGGGCACGGGGGAAAAAAAGAAAGAAAGAAATAAAAAGGGGACCAGCATGACATTTGTCACATTTTGTTGACAAGGGCAGTTCCCAAGAGCAGGGTGCCAAAAGCGGGGGTTGGGACCCCTGGAGGGGGTAGTAGTGGGAGGTAGGAACACACAAACATACTTACAGTAAAATACTCCTTAAACTCAGACTTAAAATCAATTAAAGCAGAACTCAAAGCAATGAAAGAAAGGAAATTAATTTGAAAGTAGAGATCTTCAAAATCTTTATTGTTTGCCGACATATATGTCAGCCTCTGTGTACCATAAAGACAAGCTCTGTGTTTTAATGCATTTGTTTGTGAATAGTAATATTTTATGAATATTGACTCCCTGTAGCCGATGCAATTAGAGAGTTGTGTCTGTTTGTGCATGTGGATGAGATATTAAAAGTGAGCACTTTTGAAGGAATGAGAAGTTAAAGGCTCACGGAAAGCTAAGTTTTACTTTGTGACTAATTGCTCAGTATACTATTGTTCGTACCCCTGCCAAAACCTCGATCACAGCTGCTTATTCTCACTCTGCAGGCCACTTAAATTTCACATGGCCATTTAACAAATTATGCCTATTGTTTATTTAGACAATGAAGCCACTGTGGCTGACAGTCATGAACCTTACATGGGTCATGTCTGAATTCCATGAATTCCAAC
The DNA here is from genome assembly GCA_901007705.1 of Fistularia tabacaria. Taxonomy (NCBI): domain Eukaryota; kingdom Metazoa; phylum Chordata; class Actinopteri; order Syngnathiformes; family Fistulariidae; genus Fistularia; species Fistularia tabacaria. Next base: position 156,362 of record CAAKHD010012467.1, on the reverse strand, counting down.
ATAAAGAATAATCTTTATGAAAAAAAAGAAACAGCTTCAGTTAGCTACAGAGGTATTTCACTTCAACTATGATAACTTATAAGAAAAGATATGATGTTTCATCTTGATTGCATTTGACTGAAGTCTGTGCAGTCTGTAAATCTGAGAAGATAATAAAGTGAGCAGTGAATGAGAAAAAATGTTATTCCTCCTTTCAAGGATAGAAAGAAGTTACAGAGAATAGCAATAAAAAGAAAAGGAATTAAAGAGGAGGATAATGATATGTTTTCTGGGCAATAAAACTAGTCTCCTGACTCTCTTATTTCCTCTACCTTTACTTTACCTTAAAGTGTGTCCTTTTAAAGAAAAAGACAGCTGCTGATGTCATGAAAAAAGTTGGATTCATAATGGAAACAATATTTCAGCATTATGAATAAGCTTCTAATACTCTTGCCAGTGAATTGTTGCCAAATCGCTACAAAATACAACACCATAGAACATGCATTGGTGGCAGAGTTTCCCTGTGGAAAATGTAGTCAAGGTTACAGTTCTAAAGACCACAAAAAAGAAAGAAAAAACAGATATGAATCATTTATATCATTGTCAGACTTGTTTTGTTTCTAGACAGGATCAACCTGAATCTCATAGTAGCAGGGTGTTCATGGGGATTGATATCAGAAAGTTTATATTGTGCATTTATATGATGCTTGCCTTCATTCCTTCCCTCCTTGCAGCTAGTTTCTTATTTGACCTCGGACTTAAAGGGGAGTTGCCACACAAGATCAAATCGGAACAGGATTACTGAAAGGAGATGGATGGTGGAAGACTGTGGAGAACTGATACTGCGTATATGCGTGCACATTTGTGAATGGATTCTGTCTCTTTATAATCATCAATGCAGTTTTGATCTATCAGACATTCTTGTGGATGAGAATGCCAATTTATTTCTGTGTCTGCAAAGCTGGAATATATCCAGCAGTCTGTGGTCCTCAGTTGTATGTTTATTTTACTGCCGTAGTTGGAAGCCCACTTGATGTTTGCTTGATCTGCGGAGGATTGATTGGGACACATTTCTCTGTGTTAGTATTTGTGTAAAGGTCAACAGAATGCAAGCCTTTTTTCCCTCGAATCCAAACATTGTTCTTTTGTAGTGTTCATTACATTATCTGCTTGTGTATGCACCTTGTCATGTCGATGCATTTGTCAATATTTAAACAGAAAGTAAATACGTTTGTTGAAAGCAATGGCTGAAATAAGAAAGAATAATTGTGAGCAATTTTGCCAAGAAACTTAACTTTCAAGCAAAAATACTTCCTAATGTTTTTCTACTGTCTATAACAACTCTGAGTGCCTGGAGGACATCTGTGTGACCACCACCTCATTAATCACCTACTCACACGTGTCGTGCCCCTAATTATGCAGTCCGTAACTCTGCAGTTCACTTCACCCAGATCGACATTACTCCATCGCATCCTGTTTATTATATCAGTGCCAGTGTTGCATTGTTGTCGCCTATCTGTCATTAACCTTGTCAATTTGGTACTTGGCTCACCTTTACTGTTTACGTACTTATTTATTCTAGTGTCAGCCTTACTGGTTATTTATTCATTCTACTTTACCCTCACCCGTACTGTGTATTATTTATCGATATACGTGTATGTGTATGTGTATATGTGTGTATATATATATGTGTGTGTGTGTGTGTATATATATGTGTGTATGTATATGTTCTTTCTTTTTTAATTGTGTAGTGCTTATTTATATGTTATCTTTTTTGGGGTTTTGTTTTGTTTTGTTTCTTTATATTGTTATTGTTGCGCAGCTGCGACAAACGAATTTCTCCTATGGGGATCAATCAAGAATTGTCTTATTATCTTATCTTTTCTTAGCTTACATCTTGGCTGCACAGCCAGAAGGAACACCACCATTTCTATGGCTTGTTCAAGTGCTTTAAGTAATGCATTCTGGGTCATTAAAGTACTTGAACATTCCTCAAGAAAAATATAATCTTACTTTAACTGATAGTTTTTTCTTATTAGAGGCAGACCTACTCTGACCTATATTAAGTAATTGTAATCTCTGCAATATATTTTCTATTTGCAGTATATTCTATATGTTTTCTTTTTGTAGAATCATTTGAAGGGAAAAATAGTTCTGCTGGGAGTCAAACCCTGGCGTCTATTGTTTTCCTTCGAGGGTCTGATTTTCTTATTGATGTGGTACATTTGGATCCCATCTGTGTGTAGAATAGCATATTTTACAGCACAGAAACAAGCACCGCAGGTGCAGAACTTCATGGGGTAGAGGTTCTAATATAATATAATGAGTACTACATGAATAAAGAAACCCTCAATGTATTTGTAATGTTGTCATGAAAATGGTCATTATACATATGATGTAGCTAAAGATTATTCCAATTGAGAATTCTGGCTTTAAACAGCCAGAGAAAGCTGGGTTTCCTGCTTTGTATTCCTCAGCTGACTTGCAGCTGATCACATCTGAAGGCAGCACACACACTGCTTGTGAAACTGGAGAAATTCCCTGCACTGCTCTGTTTATATATAACTGAGGTGTTTCACCCTATTTGTCAAATTTAGAGAGAGTGATCAGAGAGCAATTAGTTAGTGTTTTGAGGGGGTTCATTAAAAACATTAAAAACGATAAAGATTGTAAAATGGGTTAACAACCCAACTATTCCATATTCCTAGGTAGGAAATATCAAATTGCATTGCAGCAACTGGACTTAGTGTCTTTCCTTGGAAATGTTTCACATCTCATTTGAGAAGCTTCCTTTGTGGAAGAAAGGAAATAACTCAGAGGACTCACAGAACAGGAATTTGTAGAGATAATTTGGTAATTTTAAAACAAATTGTAATTTGTAAATAAAAGAAGTAAGATGAAGCGTCTCAGACGCTAGGTGAAACATATTCTAGGAAAGATGTCCGGTTGCCATGACAAGAGCTGTCAACTGGATAACTGACAACCTTCACAGACTGATATACCTGGCTGTGCCAACCTTCCTGGTTTGATTCCCCGATCCTCTTAGTGTTGGAGTGCTGTTCAGCAAGACACTCAACCCCTAACTGCTCCCATGGCGCTGATAGACAGCATGCCAACTGCTCATGGTTCATCCATGATGGGTTAAATGCAGAGAATGAATTTCCCCAAGAGGTTTTAATCAAGTATACATTATTATTACAAATCTCTGTGTCAGATTTCCTGACTTATACCTGTTGAAATGTAAATAGAGTAGTCAACACCAATTATAGGCAGGAGTTTGCTGCACTGTACTCCACAAGTCCTGACAAAGATTATCAGCATAAGCCATTGGTCACTGTAAGAGTATATCGTTCACTGATTCATTCTTGGCAGCCTCACTATTTCAGCATAATAATTCACTGAATGTGTGCTGTTTCATCATTCACTCCTACTCACTCCTTTATTGGCGCTCACGAGGAGGCAATCATACAACATTTCTAGAAATATTATCAGTGCGACATTTGGAAGTTTTGAGTTTCCCATGACAAGTGAACGTGATGGAGCAGATGAGAGATGGACCTCTCTAACTGTTGTGCCACGTTGTACTCACCCGTGTGTTAGCTGGAAAATAAAATTATATCCTATTCTGTGTTTTTTTAAATCAGAACATTTGCTTCAAAGTTAGTGTAATGCAGGAAAAAACCCAGAAACAAAAGTTTGACTGACTGTGAGTGACTTTCTTTAGTGCCTATCATTGCAGTATTTGAAATTAAGTTATTTTCTGCTCCAAATATAAGCAAAAATCAATTTTAAAATGTTCTTATGTTCCCATATGAAGTTAATTACCACATTTTTGGCCTTTTTGAAAGCAGTATTAATTTCCGGTGTCTGTAGTTTCAAACAGAAGTTTTTGAGTCGGGGGCCATTGTGGCGCAGGGGTTTAGAGCGGTCGTCTTTGCAACCTAACATTCCTGGTTCAATTCTCGGTTCCTCCTAGCCTGTTGAAGTGTTGTTGAGCAAGACACTCAACCCCTGGTGTTGTTCCTTAGCTGCCTATTACTCATGGTGTGTCCATGATAGGTTAAATACAGTGGTCAAATTTTGTTCATATTGTGTTCTATATGTAACTGTATGTGACAAAAAAGGTATTTCTCTGTCTAGTTGAGCCTGATATGTATAATCAATCACAATCACAATATGTCTGTCTCAAGTGGTTGCTTTATTCTGATACTTGTGTAGTCTTTGATTCACTCTTTTTTTTTCCATCCCACCTCACCATCCCCTGCCCCTCTCTAGATCTTGCTGATCTGTTCATTTTTCTCAAACAGTATCACACAGACTCCTCTGTTCTGATTCTGTCTCTTGTTGTATATAATGAGTTCTACTCGGGACAGGCCAGTCTACAGTTTGGCCTTTAGTCAAGCGGGAACAAGGGAGTGCAAAGCAAGAATAAGAGGAGGAAGAAAAGGCAGAATGGATGGCCCCACTCTACCACTTACACAGCATGATCACAAGCTTTGTTTTGTTTTGTTGGTTTGTTGGTTTTTTACCTGGAGACTTTGAAAACAAACAGATGACAAGTCAATAAAGACACAAAATAAATTGATTACATTGTTACATTGAACATATAAAAATATTTCATAAAAGCCCTTTTTTTCATTTTTCAATTGGTCTTAAGATGTTTAAGTACTGACACTTGAAATTGTAAAGATGCATTCAATGGATTCACATGGACCCTATATACATATTAAAATTTCTTCTTCTTTTCCTTTTGGATTTTCCCTTCAGCGGGCGCCACAGAGAATCAATCTTCTCCATCTAACCCTATTCTCTGTTTCCTCATCTCTCACGCCAACTATCTTCATATCCTCTCTCACTACGTCCATAAATCTTCTCTGCAGTCTTCCTCTAGACCTCCTGCCTGGCATCTCCAATTCCAGCATCCGTCTACCAATATAGTCCCTATCCCTCCTCTGTACATGACCAAACCATCTCAGTCAGGCTTCTCTGACCTTCTCTCCAAAACATCTAACATGAGCTGTCCCCCTGATGGACTCATTCCTGATCCTATCCATCCTCGTCACTCCCAAAGAGAACCTCAACATCTTCATTTCTGCTACCTCCAGCCCTGCCTACTGTCTTTTGTTCAGTGCCACTGTCTCCAAACCATACAGGATCGCTGGTCTCACCACTGTCTTTACAAGACAGTTTCCTTTCATTCTGGCTGATAGTCTTCTATCACATAGAACCCCTGATACTTTTCTCCACCCATTCCAACCTGCTTGAACCCATTTCTTTACCTCTTCTCCACACTCTCCGTTTCACTGGACTGTTGACCCAAAGTGCCTGAAATCCTCCAACTTCTTGATCTACATTCCCTGTAGCCTCACCATTCCACTCGGGTTCCTCTCATTCACACACATATATACCATCTTTCTGCGACTAACCTTCATTCCTCTCCTTTCCAGAGCATTTTCCTCAACCTGTTTCCTGCTCTCACTACAGATCACAATGTCCTCCGCAAACATCATGGTCCATGGAGATTACTGTCTAACCTCACCTGTCCATCACCACTGCAAATAAGAAGGGGCTCGGAGCTGATCCCTGATGAAGTCCCACCCCCACCCTTAACTTCTCTGTTTCACCTACAGCACACTTCATCACTGTCTCACAACCAGCATACATGTCCTGGACCAGTCTAACATACTTCTCTACTACTCCAGACTTCCGCATACAAAACCAGAGTTCTTCTCTCGGCACCCTGGCGTATGCTTTTTCTAGGCCTACAAAAGCGCAATGCAGCTCCCTCTGACCTTCTCTGTACTTCTCTGTTAGCATTCTCAAAGTGAATACTGCATCTGCAGTAGTCTTTCAAGGCATGAAACCATACTGCTGCTCACAAATACTGACTTCCGCTCTCAGTTAGTTTCCACAACTCTTTCACATAATTTCATTGTATGGCTCATCAATCCCTCTATAGTTACTTCAATTCTGCACACCCCCCTTATTCTTAAATATGGGCACCATCAGACTTCTTCTCCATTCCTCAGGCATCCTCTCATTCCTCATTCCTAACAAACTCCTCTTTCAAGATAATTACTATTCCATTTCTCTTCCTGTCAGTACCATGATAGTACAACTTAAAACCTGTTCCCAAGCTTCCAGCCTTACTACCTTCCCATCTGGTCTCCTGGACACACACTATATCCACCTTCCTTCTCTGCATCATGTCAACCAACTCTCTACCTTTTCCTATCATCGTCCCAATATTCAAAGTCCCTACTCTCAGTCCCAGAGTATTGCCTTTCCTCTTCTCTCTCTGCTTCTGAACACGCCTTCCTCCTCTACTTCTTCGACCCCAAGTTGCCCAATTTCCACTGGTACCCTGTAGGTTAACGACACCAATGGCGGTCGTTGTCAACCCGGGCCTCGACCGATCTGGTTTGAAATTGTTCAGTCCGATTTGCTTATTTGGTTTCGGCAAAGGTCTTACAACGGATGCCCTTCCTGACGCAACCCTCTGCATTTATCCGGGCTTGGGACCGGCTCAGGGAGACACTGGCCTGTGCCCCCAAAGTCTGGCTCCAGGAGGCACTGGCCTGTGCCGCCCTGAGGCTGCATTACATAATATTTAGATATCTATAATACATAAAAGAGAATGAAGAATTTAGTATGTGCAGTAGCGGTCCATCAGGGCCAGCAAGGCCTTGTCTGCTGGCCTAACATAACCAGAAATCATGATCATAATTAGGCTGAAAGGGTGTTAAAGCAGCCCAAATTTGGGGGTCTAGAAATTTTGCTGTTTTGCTGTTGTCTTTAGGTTAGAGTTTTTATACAATCAGAATTCAGCTATCTTATGTTGCCAGGCTGTATGAAATCTGCCCGGGCCTTCAGAATCAACGATGTGGGCGTCTGTGCACTTTAAGTGAACGAGCAAATACAGTTGATAGATAGTTGCGATAGCCAATCAGATCACGAGTTGTGTAAGTAAGGTCCTCTAGCTAGCCTCACATTGAACGTGACATTTACGTCACAAATCCTGTGATTGGATATGGATACTAACTAGTTTCAGCCACTGCAGTGCTATGCAGATCAACAGAGTCACACCCAGGACTGTTAACGGCTAAAAACTTTTTTAACCCACAATGGCCGAAGGAGAGCAACACGTTGATTTGGTTGCTGATATACTGGCAAGGCCGTTTTCAAGACAAACTTTTCAAGAGAAGCTAGATCTCGTTAGAGGAGGATGGCCGACCCCCGAGCTAGCTAACATGTCCCAGGCAAGGAAGGGTTTGTCCGCCATTTCCAGGCAAGCAACTACGAGCAGTATCCCTGGCTTATGGCTTCTGATGGACGCTGCAAATTGTTCTGCTGGGAATGTCTTTTGTTCGCAAAGGATAGATTTGATGTGTGGAGCTATACTGGATTTGCAAACTTAAATTGTTTAACTAAGGCAGCAACGAAACACCAAAGCACGTCTGGACACTTACAAGCTACCGTGCTTTTAAAAACTTTCGGCAACAGGTCACAGAAAGTCATGATACGTCACGTTTTGACATGAAAAAGATTTTTCACACTAAGACTTGTTTATTGTGTTGCTGTCGCCAAAGAATGGCCGTCTTGTTAGTGTCTTTCTCATATCAAACTGTGATTTTGCATTTTATTGTACAATCTTGTTAAAGCTTGCATATTCATATTTTTGGAAAGATAATTTTAAAGATTCTTTTATTTTTAAGTTTTGACAGTAGCATACCAGATATGTTTTAATTGCTGATGCGGGTTTGTTAATTTTTAAAATGCAACAGATAATAGCCCATTTTGTACACCAATTAGGTGATGCAATGCCAAGTAGTGCTTAAGTGTGTTTCTAAATACTCTCCATTCCTGGTGTTATAAACGCTGGCATGATGAAAGGTACTTGTTGACTAAGTTGGACATCACTGAAGGCCTAAGTGTGAAATGCACTGCCCGCCACTGAGTATGTAGATGTGGTTATTCCAGTAATTGTCATGATTAAAATTTTCGAATCGCTGTCTCTGATTCAGATGGTCAAACCCTCAAAACACTAATCAGCTATAGTTCTGGCCAACCCTAACTTTTTGTTATTGTTTACTTGGGAGACTGTAATGATTCTGAAGATATCCTAGCTCTAGTCGAACAAGCATGTCAAAGCATTGGTCTCCTCCTAAATTAATCAAAAACTGAACACATGCACATGAACCCCATGTCTATTAGTTGTCGAACCTCGTTGGATGGTTCCAGTTTCAACCTTGCTCAAAATTTCAATTACTTAGGGTTCATTCACTGACACTGGCCACAACCTCAGTGTTAGATCAGCCCAAGCTCATAGTACTCTGAATACATTGGAGAGAGTTTGTCCCCTATCAAAGCGAAACCTCAGACTATTTTTTTTTTTTTTTTTAACTTTAAATGACGATCACTACGGTATGCTACCAAACATTTTTGAAGTCATCAAATCATTCCATCTTGCCCTTGCTGGTTATGTCACATGACATAGGAGGCCGATGGAAAGGCACTCTTGTGGTCACCAAATGCAAGATGTAGAGTAGGAAGTCCTGGTGTAGAAACTATGTTCATTGCGCTTCACCATTTGGATGACGAGTGACACACAGAGAAAGAAGGGGGTCAGGGGTTGGACATAAAACTAATTTAGTTCTTGTCATTAATGAAATAAAGTAGCTCTTGAGGCCGTGCTGATTTCCATTTCCCTCCTTTAATGCTTTCTCTGTGAGTGAAATGATGCCTAGTCTTACTTTAACTTGTCGTACAAAGCAAAAATGTGGAAAACTTCTGGGTTGTGTAAGAGCAGAGCCACAAATCTCTTGACCCACTTGCAGACATATAGTGAGGTATTGCATATGAAGTCAGATGAGCATTTTCCTTTCATTCTTGAAAAGAAAAGATTAAGGGGCTATTTTGGAAATAGTACAGTTGTGCGAACATGACTTGATATGAAAAATAAATGCAATAAGATACAAGGGAGGGTGGAACAGAGTACTCATTTATGCTTTTATTGTCAGGGTGAGTAAGATGGAAAAATAAAATTCGTATGAGCACTGGTTTGATAGTTTACAATATTTTATCATTGAAGGTGACATTTGTTTTCTCCCTTTTTTACTCTACATTCCTTGTCCAGAGGTTGTACATGTTAGTCTGTCTTAATGAACATTTTTTAGAGATAAGACTGTTGGAATGAAAGAGTTGAGATCTTTGTTGTCAGCACACTGAACATTATATAAATATCCAAGCAATGGGCTCGTATGAATCTAACCGTTATACTAATTTCATTTGGAAATGTAATAATGTGATGGTAAATGAGTTCTATTTATGTCACATAATCTTATTATGTTTACAATGCTCTCATTTACACTAAAATTCTGTCACATTTCCACCAGAAATCATAGTGAACGCAGCCAAGCTGCTCATCCAGAGCAGTCAGGGCATCAGCGTTTCGTTAGAGGACACATTGAAAAGGTCTCCTGAGGAGCCAGAGATAAAGTCAGTAATGCAGTGGTCACTATGGGTGATGACAAGCCATCAGATGACAAGCCATCAGATTAAAAACACCCACAAATTACAAGATAACTAGTCTACCAACTACGCTATGCTGTCACTATCATAGTACTTAACACTATTACTAATTTATTTTATCAAACTATGGACTCAGGGTCATTAATTAGACTAAATGTGTGTTTTCTAAGGTTAAAAATTATGACTATGATGATGACTTCAAGATTACTATGTCATGTCAGTGATGCAAAATTAAGCAAGATACAAATTCAATGTGAAAATATTTGTTTGAGAACAGGGATAGATTTTCATTGACGTTTCTGTAGTGGGAATACAGTTTTTTTTTTCCTTTCCAAATATCTGTTCTCTCACCAAATATAACTTCTCCCACGGGTTTTGATCTTCCACTGGAATCCTGTTAATCCACTCAAAAGCTCCACTTTCCTTGTGATGCAAACACTTGCCGAGGAAAAGAATGGCCTGCCTTTTAACCGTTATTACACAGGGGTCATTGCTTTCAACTAAGTCTACCTCTTTGTTCTATTGCTTTAGACCACATATTTAGGGATGAGGCAGGCGGTTAATTAAACTGTACTAATAAAAAACGTAGCTCATATGAAAAATCAAAACCTGTTTCATATTCTCTATACAACTAATCTGATTTTCGTGTGTGTTACCGTAGTTGTGTCTGCTACGTTACTAATTTAACAAGGACATAGTTTTGGATGAGCCATAAGTATATATGTATTGTTTTCTGGAGAAGTTTTTCTTTCTGTTTCAACAAGCTTTGTGATATCATAGCCTAACTTCAGACACGCCTATTCCCACCTGTCGGAGTCATGCCAGTTTAAAACTGAGACACCCTGAACTGAAGCTGTGCTTTACCATGTTCTCCAGAAGAGGTCAGACTTGGCATATTTATCTTTACACAATTCTATCACACTCCCTTGGAGTGTATATGATATCAATTGTGTAGTCAAGTAATGTCTGTTAATTTCCCCAATGTATGTTGTCATTTTCAATCCATATAAAAAAAAGAAATCATCAGTGATGGTCTATGTTACTATTCATGTATGTATGTATTTTTCTGTTGCAATTAGTATTTGTGCCCATTTTCAGCAGTTTGAAGTTCAATGTATTTCCAGTTTGTAAATGTGCAAGTATACTTGAACTCCATTTATAACACACACATACACATGGGATACATACATATATATTGCATTCACCTCTATCCAGACAGAGAAAATAAATTAGATTACTCAAAATGCCTGTTATCTTAAAGTGTTTGAGCTGTTTGCAACATTGCAGTGGTGGTTTTATTGTTGGTAATAAAGTCAAATTGCCTTTTAGAGGTTAAACCATTATCTGTTCAAGGAGATCCCAGCAGCAATAGCTATCAATTTGGCTTATACACTTCTTGTCATCCATACTAATATGTTTTGGTTCTTCCAGACATGCAGGTTTTTCCCTGACGATCAATCCCTTATGGTTTATTATCATACGCAGGTTGTGCTCAGTAAGTTTTAAGCAGCATAATCCCTGCAAGTCCCTCCAAGGCACCAGTGTTTGGCTTTATTTCAAGTGTGATAACCTGCATGTGCCTCGCGCTGTGTGAGACCCACTATCAACAGGGAGACAACAAAGCGAGCTATGATAAGGGTCGATTCGTCTTTCTTTGTTTTTGCATTCGGTGGAATAAAGTCCGAGCCCTTGCCCAGTTTGGGGAGTAAATTATAAAATTAGCATGGTCAGTGACCTCAGCCTTTTTAGTGCCATATCTCTGGACATTTTCTTGTGACTGAGCTTTCTCATAGGTTTCTTAGAAGATGAAAATAAAGTGAAAGCAAAAAATGGGCCATGAAAGTGGTAAGTTAAATGCTCACAATGTAAATTATATGAAGATGCTTATGTCTGGGAAATAGTTTGAAAGGTGTTATTATTCCAATATCCTCTTCAAGCTTTAATGTACTGAAGTGTGATATTTGCCCAAGGGATACTTGTAGCTGAGCACATTGTATTCCTCCATCAACTCACTGTAAAAATGTTTGCCAACTCTCAAAAACTCCAAGGCAAGTATTTGATTTACTCATCCAAAAAATAGATACAAATTGGGAGGCAAATCAATGGACTAGGATCTGTTTGTCTGTGCAGTCCTGTCTAATGTGTCTCTGTTTCTCCCTCTCTCTTTTCCCGGCTTTATGACTCTGCCTCTCCTCCCCACTGATCAAACTGGTCTCTACTTCAGGTAAGACATTTATATTTATATTTTGCCTCAGTTGGTCTGTGTTGTGATTTAAGAAATGTAGGATCATTCCTTTTTAATATCTCCAATGTTCTCAGTCTCTTGCTCATAGAAATTCCTGAGCATTGAATATTTAAAATGGAGGTATGGTTCTGATATACATCCAATCATTGACCTTTGATGCAGTAATAAACTGTTGTAATTTGAAAACATTACAATAGTTAACTGTTGAGAATATTTTTGTGCAATTCCAAGTCCCAGTGCATTTAGTAAATTTGCATTCACACTGCTAACAATACTGCAAAGTGAAGGTGGAAATGGAGCACTCAGCCAGGAGGGTAATAAAGGCACATGTTGAAAAGGACTTACCAGTCTATGGTGAGGAATATGGTTAGTTGGATATTTGGCACCAACTGTATGTCTTATGGTAAGTTACCGTGAAACAATGCGTACAAATCTACTATTCCCCTGAAAAAAAGCAAGTCAAATTCGATTGGTTTGTTGCAGCTAAATAAAATCCTGTCTATCTTGAAATGGGAGTTGTTTAGTCCTAGCTCAAATAGCAGGGAGTCCATTCTTACCTTATTAAAGACCTTGTTCCTGTTTAGTGATTATGTATTATGTCTTTTGCTTTGCTTGTCCTGCTGTATGTATTGCATTCTCTGTTCAGAGTAAACTTGCCATACATAAGTCATTAGTGTGTCTCTATCTACATGAAAGATTTGCTGTTTTCAGAATTTTAACAGGTTGATGTTTAAGAATGCTGAGTGAGTGGAAAGTGAGCTCAAATTTTAAGATGAATGCCAGCTGAATGCCACCATCACTGGGAAATAACACTTGCAAATTAGCCTTGTACTCTCACACCTCACTCAGATTAGTCATATAAATTGAGAATGTGTTATCTTAAAATGCTTAGAAACAGTTGAGTTGGGATATCTGAGTGTGATTATAGGTGACACCCTCTTACAACATGGTTTAAAAGAAAATCATAACCATATAGCAGCTTTTATTGCTGCAACAGGTTTACATATTTATTTCATGGTGTGTGGTCAATCAAAAATATTGATTTTAATTACTTCCTACTTACTGAATAACAATAGATAGGATTTCTGAAAGGCAAACATATAATCTAAATAATTCTTCTTTTGGTTGCCTTCTTATGTCTTTTTACATGCTTGAAATCATCAATTTGCAACATTTCTCTATTTTTGAACGTTATTGGTCCAGTCACACGCATCTAGAATTACCCATTGGTATTCACATTCACACAAAACACTACGGTGACCTTTTTTTCCATGACCTTTCACCGGCCCCTTAAACATCTCACTGGGTTCTTTGACTGCTACCACTGGTTTCCTTTGGTTGGCTCAGTGACAAACTGCGTGACCCTGAGTCTGTGAAGAATACATTGTAGGTAGTAATTCCCTCAGTGGCTATTATGTAGGCAAGGCCGACCAGTCTACTTTTTAATTAAAAAAATTGCAGTCTGATACACATGTCCTTTCAGTATGTGTGTGAATAGGATTTGTAAACTGTCTGAGATAATGTCTGACCATAATTTTAGAGACTTTGAATGGCTTTATGTGGCATGTCTTAGAACCTATGTACATATGTATATCACTGGCTGCTCCGGAGTGCAAGAGAGCATGGTAACAGTGTTACAGTGTTTTCAGTGTCTTGCATAGAGGCTTTTAGGATCCCTCTGCTATCTTGTTGGGCCATATTGCTCCTGAGCGATATATACCTACTAATGGTTTTTATAAGTACTCTCTACGGGACAGAAGAAACAGTCAAGCCTGTGTTGCAGACTTACAGAAATGTACTCATACTGCTGTACTCCATCGCCTTTAGTTTATAGGCTGAGGTAATGACAAAACTCCATTCAGCATATAACAGTATGGGACCCACAGTGCTCAACAGTGCTCTTAACTTTAACAAGCAGTTAACAACTGAACAGCCAATGAAAGAAGTGGAGTTTAAGTTAACCAAAGAAAGATATACTGTGCTACAATATATCCACAGATAAATTGGATAATAAAAACAGAATTTACTCACTTAATTACCTAATGCTGCTCATGCTAATCCTATGTACCCTATTTTTGGATGACAATAACAAGAGCAACAAAAACAATAATAATAATCATAATAATTATCCGGCTGCCAATGATGCATTGGTTAGCGCTTCCACCTCACAGCGGGAAGGACCATGATTCAATTTCCACAGGGGCCTTTCTGTGTGGAGTTTGCATCATCTACCAGTGTCTATTTGGGTTTCTCTGGGTTCTCGATTTCCTCTCACAGTCCAAAAAATGCTTGATGTTAATTGGAAAACATTGGAAAAGTTGCCCAGATGTGTGAATGAGAGATTGAATGGTTGTTTGTCTATATTTAGCCCTGCCGTTGAGTGGCGACTGGTCCACGAGGTACCCCACCTCTCACCTAATGACAGCTGGGATAGGCTCAAGCCTCCTCGTGACTCTGACTTCAGGATAAGTGGTAGATAATTGGATAGGACCTGACAGGAGGTGTGCGGGAATCAAACTAGGAATTACAGTTCTATGGATGACCACTCCAACCCGCTCAGGGAATTGAACTCAGGCCTCCTTCATTGCAGGCCAGAAATCTACCATTGTCAATGATCACAATTCTGTTATGTTTGATTAGATGCAAATATTAATTGTGCTTGCTGACATTTTGTCTGCAAGTCACAGATAGATTTCTTCATTTTCCAAAACAGCTTTCATCTGATGATACACCATCTTGCTCATGCATCCCCTCTAATAATTTTTAAGAGTAACTGTAAGCATAGTTGATATTCGTCATTTGGGCAGATCAATTGATGTACATTCCATTGGTCACACAGAACCTCAGACTTTGAGTATTATTAAGCAGTGAGTACAATGTCAACTACAGATGGCTGCACAATTAATTCAGAGCAGCCTAGAGGTCCAACTCAGAACTATAAATTCAATTCTGTCAACTTTGTTTTGATAGGAGAAATTAGTTATGGTAGAATAAATAAGCATTTATAACCCTTGCTAAAAGTTTTTTTTATTTTTTTTATTAGGAAATAAGATTTGTGATATCAAGTATTTTGTTCAGTTTGAATGTAAATGTGATGTTGTGGATATGTTTACAAAACATACAGAAAGCACTGATAATATTTATCGTTAACTTGAATATCTGAACTAAGACGTCACCACATATTTTATTTGACTTTATTGCATCAACAATCTTGATCATTATTTTCATTTAGCTGGCAAACTAAAATATGATCAATTACTTTTTAAAGTCTTAAACTTCTCTGTTAACCATTACACTTCCCTTCACATTGCATCATTTAGTTATTAGTTTTTTTAATGAAAGCACATTTCAACTTTTTTTTTTGTTTAAGAAAATTTATATCATCATTTGTCCTATTTTTCACCTATATCAGAAAGAAAAAAATAAAGAAAAAAAGATAAATATGAAACCAACACTTTGTTTGGCATTTAATTATTTAGTTTATTTTACCAAGTACTGTAATTTTATTTTGGATCGCATTGAATCTTAAAATGGTGAACCCACTTGATTCGTGATGCCAGACCCTTTCTCCATAGCTCACTTTGATTGGCTGTTTGACATCTGCTTGTGATTGGCTGTCATTCTCTGCCTTGGTTTCTTGCCTTAGGAGGCCAATTAAAGCTGGTAGTTATAAAACCTGGTAAATGACTGAGTCTGCAGCTGGATCTAGAGTCACTTGCGGTGGAAGTGGCAACATGATGTTTGAAATGAGTTTACTGTCACTGGTTGCTGTTTTATCTTTATGTCTGTTACTCATTACTTTGGTTTATTGACGCAAGTAAAAGACTGTGTATTCTGATATGTTATATCTTGGTTACTCCGTTCCATATAAAGCCTGTATTTATGTTTGTTTTCTGTGCTGTTCCAAATATTCTCCTCTTTCTTTCAACTACATATTACTCTTTTTCTTTCCCTCTCTCTTTGCTATAAGGCGTAAGGTATATTGCCTTGTTAAAAGGAGTTGTTGTACTCTGTTTATTGAAACAAGGAGCTTGGCTTTATGTTTTTCAATGAAATTCCTTCACAGCTCCTTGGCACTGCGAACGGGAACAGCTTTCCTGTCAGTCAGGATACATGCTCACACAGTATTCCGGACATAATGCCTCTGGGATCTTGCTCTGGGAAACTGTGAAGGGGAGTGTTTAAAGGTGGAGCAGAAGCCTGAGCTTGTGGGACAGGACACCAGTATAGAGCAGGGCACTAGAAGTGGATGTTTTATGGCCTGAGCTCCTTCTGCAGTTGGAAAGGTCTGAAAATTAAGGGCGTTTGACACACGCACAATCCAGGAGGATTTGAGTGTAAACAGATGAGTGTCTGCAGGAGGACTCTGAAGCGAAGTTTGCAATAGATAAAGTTCATGACAACTTTCCTGGCGTTTATCTTCACGTCTCTGAATACATGTGGACTTGTTACTCCTGAGTCTTTGTTGCTTTGGACTCCAAAATTGGAATTGGAACCATGGCTGGGATTACTCGGAAGGGATCTGGGAGACCTTCTTACTATTACAGATTCCTGGGCAAGTCCCGACTGCAACGTCAGCGCAGCCGGTCTCGCAGTCGCACCAGGCCAGCTGCCAGGAGGGGTAATACATTTCTAAAATAATAGATGTTTTTATTTAAGAAAAGATAACAAGAGAATCTTTTCATTTGACTAAATAGTATGCAGTAATAGTAGTAAGATAAATAATGAATAATAATACTGTTATCAATTGACTCATGATTTATGGCTGATCTTTTACTTCAGTAGAAGTACTTGTACTGCATGACAAAAAAAAAGACGAATTCCGCTGGCATTAAAAGGTTTGAATTAAAACACAAATCAAGTAAACCAATGTAAGTTTTAACATTGAGTTTACTCAGAGAATTGAATGATTTGGTAGAAGTTCTGCAGCAAGTCGGTAAATTTCTACGATTCACGATTTTACAGCATGATTTTGGAATAATGTTTCTGATTTGTCAAATTTTGCTGGTGTGGGTAGTTAATGTTGAGTTTATTTCATCTACTCTTTATGCTCTTGGCATGTTAATCTATAAGATACTCATTTTGAAGCATCTCTTTCCTGCGAAAAATATTCAGGAATGTCCTCCAGTTTTTAACTTTCAGGCAATGTATTTACAGGGCAACTGAAACTTTTATTTTGTTCATTTGATGTCAGAAGTTGCAGCATTTTCAAAATGTAATAGATCCACGTGTAAGTGACATATTCATTTCTTGCTATCAGGCCAATATAGTGTAGTAAAAAGTGAATTGAGACTATAGAACCAGCACCATCAGCTTCTGTTTGTGATTTTTAAACTTGGCTTGACCTAACTAAAGTTGTTTTAACTTTGGGTCAGTCCTCTTGTACCTTGGGTATGCCTCGTGGGTTTCTTTTTGGAAGCTAATCAATTGAATTTCACCGTATATTGTCCTGAGGTTTACTATTTAAGCAACTGTGATCTCTGGGAATTTTTTCTCACTGCTTCTGAGACGAGGTGTATAACAGCACAGTGGGGGGACAATCAACTTAAAGATGTACATCATATTTGTACTAATGTGCATTGCTAAAGGAATGTTCTTAGTTACTTAATGAAACTAGCATTTTGCTTGGGTCTACACAAAGAAAGTATGAATTGTTTGCTGGGGCATTGACTCTCTCATTGGAATGTAGTAAATCTTATCTCAGCTCGAAAAATGCAGTGCCTATTGTGTCTTCAACATACTGTGGTTCACAAACAGACCAATGATAATTCAGCTTTAGTGTTCAAAGTATTTTCTCATTTGCAAATGGCAGGTTTTAATTATGCATTGGAAATATATCTATCTTTGAACTTGGGCCATTCCAACATTTCTGACCTTATTTTATTTTATTTTTTCTTTATTTTGTTTAATTATTTGTTTTTTAAATCCATAGCGGGTCTGGGAAAAAGTGTTTTTGCTCTCATGTGTGTTGATGCTATGTGGGTTGACACTTTGGTGCCACCGTTCACAAGGTAACGCTATCCTGGAAAGACACATCTGACGATTGACAGTTAAGTGTAAATCTGTATGGCTGCATTCTGCACTGGGCAGTTTGCTTATGAAGTTTTTTTTTTTTTTTCTGTCTTAAAGATAATCTCTAAGTGAGTGTATTAGTTTTTTGTTTTGTTTTGTTTTGTTTTTTTTCTGTCAAACTTTTTATTTTCTTTTATCTGATTATCCATATCCTTGGACATTTTCTCTTGACTTTACTGCTTTATGTCTGCTGGATTAAGTGTTTGAATTTCAAGCTTAAGCTATACCTGTGCTACCAAGTCAAGCCCACCTGAGTGAATCGTGAGTAGCAACTATAAAATTGCTAAAAGGCAAGACGTAGACGTTTAGAATGCTGCCTTTCACAACCCATGTAGCACATGGTCCAGAAGTATGTACTGCATGGGAATATGTAAAGACCAGTATTTAGATCTGAAACTACTGTATTGTTTGTTTGAGCTCCAAACATATATATTTTTTCCTCATTAGATTTATAGAAAATACAGTATAGTGCACAATATCATCCATCTCGTCGTTACTAAATCAATAATTTATGAATGTCACACTCAGCAGTCAAGTCTGCATTGAAATGCTTTATGTTGTGTCTGCATTTTTAACAAAGAAAATGCAAATATATGAGATTCTTTTTGCTACCATCATGCAAATATAGGGTTTGCTGAGTTGAGTTTGTCACAAGACCCATATATGAGTTTACATTTCCTCTTACGCCTAACTTCACAGCCTGTATCAGAGCATATTTAAGTTCATAATGAAATGATCAGATAACACAGAAAAGTGTTATATGAAAGGTAGTTTATTTTGAAATTTTAACCTGATACTTGACAGTTAGATAACTCACTGCTTTCCATTAGGCCATGTACATTTATTTTTGATTAATTTTTCTTTTCTGAAATGATAATGAATTTTTTTTTTCTTTTCAACAAACTTGAAACAAGAAAATACCAAATGAATAAAGTTTACCAATGAAATACCCAAAAATCTCTGAGAAACGACTTAAAACCCAGAGGGAAAATAAAAACAAGAGACAGCTGAAAATACGCATGAAATGATCTACAAACCAGCATGAAAATTAGTGCAAAATCAGCAAGGAGCTGAACTGAATTATTCCTCACCATGCCTGAGACAAATTCAGTTATCTTAACTATTAAATATATGGTACAAGCCTTGTCATAGCTTAGCAAATATCGGGAGAATATAGAGCAACGATATAAAGAGAGCGGGAAATACATTGAATATACGTGAATTATATTCTTAATTTCCTCTCCATATATATATATCACCCTGATATTAATCTCTGTTGTTCTGTGAAAACTTAAATGTGATATGGGTATATATCTGTCAGCCTCAAATACCACATTGTTTACACTGGAAGGGGCACCATGGCTCAGGTGGTTAAAATAGTCTTCCTTGGAACTGAACATTCATGGTTTGAGTCCGCTTCTCTAAGCTTCTCAAAGTTTTGTTGACCAACACACTGAACCCCTAACCTATCCCCTGGCACTGTGTGTGCTAACCACTCATGGTTCATCCATGATTAGATTAGATTCAACTTTATTTGCATTACACATGTACGGGGCAACAAAATGCAAAATGTAGTTTAGTATTTGACCAAAGGTGCGAACAAAAAAAAAAAAAGCAGCAGGTGCAGGTATCACCCATGATGGGTTAAATGCAGATTAATAGTTTCCTGCAAGGATTAATAAAGTATGATTAAAAATAAATAAGGGTTTAACTGAAGATATATGTAAATTTGCTTGGTTTATTGAGTGAATTTCTTTTAGTTAGCAACAAATGAACAAAAAAGGTACTTGTTCAACATAAGTTAGTGCTGTTGTGAGGATTTAATGCAAATTTTGTGGAAAGAAACACCTCAGCAAGTAAACTATCATAGTCTTCCTTTCCTTGGAAATTGCAGTTATTTTTTGCACGCTGCTCTGGAGTACTTATTTTACAGAAGTAGCTGATCGATAATGTCAGACATAGTGTTGCAAGAAAACAAGGCCCAGAGCCGGTGCCTGATCTGTCTGCCTTTGCTTCGCTTGTCTCGCTGATGAAAGAGACGCTTTGAAGTCTCCCATCTGCATCATTCACTTCTGAGAATAACACACAAATACACTTGCGTGTGTGCATGCACAAAGACATACATGGAAACACACTTTGCCTTGATCTTTTTGGTTTAGTGTAAGCTCCCCCCCCCCAAAAAAAAACCTCAAAAACTTTTGCCATCCTTACTATAAGTTAGGAGCCAAGATAAAATTAAGGGTATTTCCAGGTGAAGCAGTATGATGGTCATTTAATTATCATGATAGCTTCAAGAAAATACAACTGTGTCACGCTGCATTCTAGAGTCAAATACCAAAGAACACTGAACCCCTAACTGCTCCCCTGGCGCTGGCAGACGGCAGGCAACTGCTCATGGTTCAGCCATGATGGGTTAAATGCAGAGAACAAATTTCCCAACAAGGGATAAATAAAGTGTAAATTATGAAAAAGAAAGCAAATTAATTACATAATCTAAGCTAATATTTCTGTTCAAGCAAGAGAATTTCGGTTTTCATAATTATCTTTAGCACTAGTAACAAGTTTTCCAGAGGTGTGACTAATTTTTTTAAATTTGCTAGTTTTTAATGCTAATATCTTCACAGAACAGCTGTCCAACAGTTGCTTCTGTACCAAAAGCAAAGTTAATTAGAGAAAGAACTCAGGGTATGGAAAAGGGGTATTTGTCCAATTTAATTTGTTTTATTTAATTTTACAAATGCATTCTGAAATTTAGGAGAGAAATATATTTCAATATCTATCCCATTGAGTATAGGCAATGTATTTAAGACAAAATCGATATTGTAACTATAGCAAAATACCTATGGCAGTAAGTAGAACATATAGTTATTCTATGAATATAAACAACTTTTGAAATATAAGGAATTATTGTTATTAAACAAATGTGACAATACTACATATTTCGCTCAACATTTTGTACTCTCAAAGTTTACGTTTCAACATGCATTAAGAAGAAGTCTGCTGGGAAAAACAAACTACTCTTGAGTAAACAATTATGTTTGCCTGAAGCTGTGATAAATAACATGATGTTGCTGAAGTGTTACTCACTCAGTAGGCCTTTTGGCAGAGAAGGCTGTTCATGCCACTTTTCTGGCAAGATTTTTAAATTTATCTTGAGGAAGTTTCTGGTGCCCCTCCTGACATACGCCACTACATGGCCAAATCAGGTGTCGGTCACATGAGCTCATGTGTTATTGTTTTGTCAGCCCTGTTCCTGTGCCTGCGTCAATATCAGTAAACGGAAAATCTTTTGTCAGCTCAGTGTGTATCGCATGATGCTGAATCTGTTTCTTTTTTCTTTCACCAGAGTTTGTTACATTTACATCCAAAATTACAGCTTGTCTTGTGGAGAGAGAGCAACATTGTTTCATGCTGACTTGTTTTGAAGCTCATCATGCTGCAAAACCCTTTATACTGAATTCTCTCGGGAACATTGGCCTTTTTGTCACTTTTCAAACAGAATTTATGATTTGCATCTCTTTGACTTCTTTGGCAGGCTTGAAAACGCAAGTTCTAATTTGAATTGAAATTTCACGGAAATGTTGGTCTTGTCGTTGTGTTAGAAAGGAGGAGGAACCAAATGTAAGACGTGGCAAGCAATAGTTCTTCAATACAGCAAAACCAACAAAATGGGGAACTGGCCAGCAATAACTGTCAAACTTGCGCATTATCAAAACAATGAGTAATCCAAGAAAGACTGAAGTACATTACAAATTTAGATGATTACATAACAAGAGACAGATGAACATGAACGCAGCTAAGGTCTTGATTGGACAGAAACTTAGGGACTGAGAAGAACTTATGACAATGATGGAACTGACAGGTTGAAACAATGAACAAACAACTGTAAGGAAATTCAATGAATTACAATAAACTGTTTCTAAAATATAGCTTGACAACAGAGTGAGTGTTGACGGAGACGCATACTCATGTTTCGGTAAATCTAGTCCCCTGCATATAATAGGACCAAAAGAGAAAGACTCTGGATTTGATTTTGAGGATAATCATACTCCAGAATCAAACCAGAATCGCTGCTGATGTGAGCATGGCCTAATAAGGAACATAAAGCAGGAGTGGAGTAAAATTAAGCGAATAACGACAAACTGAAATTTTGTAACCCAAACAATGAAAACTAGCTTCCTATTGGCCTCACTTCAGTAAAGCATTTATATACATGGGCAAATGAAGTTACAAACTGCTAGGTCCTTGTTTTCAGTAGCACTGATGATTTACAGTACTTCTTTTTTCACTCCTTTCCACTATCCCGACACAAAAGCAGCTATGCCCCTGTGAATTTGGAAACTCAGAAGCAAAAATTTGAAACTGAGCCTGATCTTAGGTTTGTTGAATATAGCAGGACATGCAGCCTTACAGCTGAAACCGTATTCTTAAAACTGCAGTCTTTCAAACTCTCTCTTGCTGTAATTAAACATCAAACTACAGGAAATTAACAGCCACGGTTTGGAAAAGGAGCCACTGAAGTATGCTCAACATTATTTTTAATCAGAGGTTTTTACAGACCCACATCAACAAGGGTTGACTTCTCAAGACAGAGAAACACCTATTACCAAAGAAGAAAAAAAATAATAGGGAAATCTATGAGTAAAGGATGTTTAGAGACTGTGATTGCTACAAACAAGCCACAAGAGTAGAACTCCCTATTTTAAATGCACACTGTCATGCAAGTATCAACCTCAGATGCACGCACATGTGCATGCGAAATCACACACAGACAGACACACACGCACACAGAAATAGCTTCATGAAACTATGAAATATAATTCAACTAATAAACAATATTATAATTATATTATGGATGCTTTCAATTGCCATATTCTGAATTGTTTTGTCAAAATAAATACTTTTCTGCCAGTAGCTATGCTTTTTATGAAAAATACAGTTTCTGTTAAAGCATGTATGAAACATGAAACATGTTTCATAAATTTTCAAAATTTCCATTATAAAGGAGAAATCATTCCATACCTCAATAGCAGAGCTCCGACCCCCAGATAATCGATTCATTGTAAATGACTAAGTGAAGCATTATGTTCCCAGAGTTTTTTTTCAACTTGACACTTTGTAAATTAGCATTATTACTACATTACTATTTAACATTATTATATGTGGCAGACTGAGTGGTGACACCAGGACAATTCTATTATCAAATACATCTATACAAAACATTAGGGAAAGAATCACCTGGCTGATGGCCATTCTGAAAAACAAGTCAATAAAATGATATGAAAAGTGAATTATACAATTGGGGGGGATACTAGTCTGTCAGTATAGTAGTCTTTTTTTGTGATTTTGTTTTTTGTAGATACCAAACCAAATAATCTCTATGTCTTGGTGTACCTCAGTCAGATATAAACACCATATGGACACATGACATGGTAAATCTGTCCAGAAGACAATATATTTATTGAATTATGTATTGATGTATTTATATCTGCTAAAGCTAAAAGATTAGAGAATGGCCAGCTCCAGTGGCTCAGCTTCAACCAGGCGCTGCTTGACAGTTGACAACAGATACTGATCAAACAAATCAGGTTCTCATTTTAAATTCACACACCAGTGGTGAGAAAAGCTGCTTGGTTATTCAGTGTTTTTCATTTCATCTATTTTTTGAATTGTTTTGTTTTCAATGTATGTTTTTGTATGTTTGTGTGCATGCACAAATACGTTTGCTAATAGTAGGTGTTTTGAAGGAGGTGTTTTGAATGGTAATCACTCAATTTTCGTGATACTTGATTGAAACTTCGCTGGCAGCAGGAACAATGATCCTGTGTTCCATGGGTTCCACTAATTGGCCCCATGATTTAGTCTCACAGTTTGCTCCTGTGTTTGCTTTTTTTTTTAAGATTAACATTGTGTTTTTTACGTAAACAAAAGCTTGAAATACGCAAATTGATTCTCAGATCTCAGATCTCTAAAATAAAATGTTGCAATCAGTTCAGACAGCAGAGGAATGATAGATTAAAAACAGTAACATAAACAGTAACATAAAGTAACATAATTTCTCATTTACCCTGTCAGCGTTACAGTTTAGTATAGAGGAGAAAAATGTCAAAAAACTCTCCTTTGAGATCATAAAATGTAAGGCAGAGTCATGAAACCTTGGGCGAAGACAGTGAATGGAGCAATCAAGCCGTAAAGTGAGACCACCAGAACTCTCTACCTCATCTCAATGTTTAACCCAGGATTATCCAAAACGCATATCTGGAGACTCACTGTCCTTGTCTACCCTCTCTTTCTCAGCCTGTGAAATCACAGAGATGGGCCTGATGATGCACTGCTGCTGAAAACCCACAAGAGTCCAATAATGGAGACAGGTGCAGGCTAATCCCCCCTAATCCTTAAATATCCACTCAGATTGCAAGACAGCACCGTGGAACTGTGTTGGAGAAAAAACAGAACTATACATAGAACACAAACAGTACTGGTCTCCCTTAAAAAAAGCCTTTCAACATACTGAGAGTATGCTCAAGCAACCTTCAATATTTTACTTATATTTGCACCAAGAATCTTATTGCAATTTGGCAGCAACACTAACCTCTGTGCTACCATTCCAAACCTACATATGGTTTAATAAGCATAATCATAATTCTGTATTCTATCATAAACATTCAAACTGCTGTTGTTTTAAATGTGATAGTATTGCTATCTGCAAATGCCATTAATGTACATCACTTATTTAGTAGGATATCCGTCAGCACACACAAGAATGTTAATGCTATGCTGCTGTTTTCACAAATATAAACTTCCCACATGTGTCCCCACCCCCATCTCTCACCTACTTCTCTTCATCCTCCTTCTCCACTTCCCAAAAAACAGGGCAGAAAAAGGCACACCTTTGCCAAACCAAACATGAACCCAAGCACCTTGTTTGTGGTGTACTGTATGTATGTCTTTGTTAATGGAAAAATCAGTTAATATTAAATCACCTGTGAGGTGTAGGGCTACTTGTTAGCATCAACATCTTTTTCAGTAGCTGTGTTGTGTCATCACTGATGTAGTTGATGAAAATAATAGATGAAAAAATATGTAGCATAATCTCAGGCTTAAATATTTTTGTAATATAAGCTCACATTCAACTTCATCACAGTGCCAGCAGAAAGCCAAGTGACTGTTAACCTCACAAGAGGTTGTTGTGAGGTGAAATGAACCTCTTTACTTCTGTTTGTCAGTGACTGCAGTGAGAAGGAATAGCACCTACTTATCACACCATCATCTCTGCACTGAGTAAATACAGCATCTCAGGGGTCAAAAGTCCAACCCTGTCCTCACAATTTGATGTAAACACATATTAGTCTCTGTGTACACACACATAATTGTAATTTTTTTTCACCTGCCTCTTCACTGACAACATATGTTTTTATACTGAGCAAATAGTTGAATAAATCAAAGTTGTTTTACACTACAAGCCTTGGAAGGCCTCCATTGTGATGCTTTAAATGGATCATAGTCCAACTGACAGTCGGACAAACTAGCAATGACACCGTGCTCTCTGGCAGTATAAACAAAATACTTCTGACTTCCATTATATCTTGATTGACAATAATTCATACTTTATATTCCAAAGATGGACAGACTGAGCCACTCAAAGCAGCTTTTTGTTGTCTTGTACTTGTGGGGAAAAACTGAAAAGTGATTTTTTTTTGAAACAGGCAGAATGTGGCAGGGTGGACTGAGGGAAGATGGCTCTCCAGGTAGAACGAACACAGTAAACACAGACTGACAGCCGGTGATTTCTGCAGCACATTCCATCTGTCCACTGAGGATACAACCAGTGCATAAAGAAAAGTTTTCAGGAACTTTGAAGGTTTTCTGCATCGTGCTTTGTTTCAGACACATCATAGAATTATTCAACGTATTCATTTTATTCTCCTCAGTCTGCACAAAGAACTTCGAAGTGTTCTGATAATTCATTACGTTTACAATTTAGAAATAAAAGATAAATATCCCAATCCATAAGCATTAAAAAACTTGTATTCCGAAAATTAGCCACTTATCTAACCTAAAACACCCTAAGTCAAATGTATATTTCAAGAAATAGAACTAGGCCATCTCACTCTTGAACCCACTACTTGTTTTTGTGATCACAGTCCTTTCAATGGGCGCTGATCCTATCCCATATTCAAGGATGGAAACTTTATCCCTGATAATGTGTTCTGTATGTGATGGGATTTTACAAGTGGCAACTTAGATAATTTGGACGTAATCAGTAAAGAAAAACGCCTGGTCTCAAAACTGATGATGTATGCCAAAGATCACGACAGGATTGTGAAAAGGAAATGCCCTGAGAGTAATTTATGCTGCATTTAAAACACCAAAGAGCATCGTAGCTGCAGTAATTCCTAAAGCGTCTGAAAGGGTCTGAAAGCGTCTGAAAGCACTCGTAGTCTTCATTGATTTGTGCGTCGATCTTGGACGAAGGGTCTTTAATAAGGATCTCTTCTAGTAGGTCATGGAGTTCTCAGAGAGAATGATGGTACACTTAATTGTTACTTTTGATTGTGCAGCTTCATGTACCGACATTAATAGCTGTGATAGAGTATGAAAACCTATCAAAATATTAATCACAGTATTAGCTGCAAATGGCCATGTATGTATGCATATGTAAAACTGCACTTAAATGACAACAGAATCATCTCTTCTGAATTTAAACTGGTGATCAATTTTGGTGTCTTTGGAAACACAATCAGGAACTACCTTTCAGAAAATTGTAATGAAAGTCTCTGAAAGCAGACTAGTCCTCTGGTGCTTGTTTTGGCCATACATGGATTCACATCCCACCCGAGATGGGGAAATAGGATAGTACTTTATTGATCCCCATAGGGGAAATTCCTTAATATTAATACAATGGCTATATTGAAAAGTTAACTTCCAGCCGTGGGATCAGCTTTTTGTACTGCAAAGCAACCAAAATAGGCAGACCAATGCTGAACATAAAGACGAGATTGACACCAGACAAAATAAAAGAGATTCATTGGGAGAGTTTAATAGATATGAAAAAAAAGTGTTAATCTGGTTAGTCCTGTAATTTACATAACTTTATGCCAGCCGTATGGCATCCACAGCCAAAGATAAATAGTTGCTACTGACTTTGGATAGTCTTTTATGACATTATTCATTGTTCTATTTTATTTTATTTTATCATGCAACTATAACTTACATGTTTTTACATATCAATATAGATATGCTGTAGTAGTTAGTTGTTTGGATATATATCTGATGAGATAGCTGCAATTTTCAGATATTATGCATTGTTTGAGTTTGTTGATTGTACTCAACAAACTTGATTGTAATTTTAATTACTGTGTGAATCATAAAGCAGACAAGAACAAATAATTTATGTAGGAAATACATAGTTCTTGAGCTGATGCATAGAAATGTAAATAATTTGTTATCATTGTCAAGGATATTCCTATCCAAACGGAAGTCCATCAGTTTTGTTTTTAAGTTGTGTATAAAATTGGCTTTCTGAAAGCATGTTGTTGGCACAAGCTTATGGAGGACATTCCCTGGGCTGAACCATAGGACACAAATCGAAGGCCTGATAACTGCAGCCAAAGCATGGTGAGTTGTGTTTTATTCCATTCGCATCCCAAGAGGAGGTACTGCACAAGATAGCTATGGACAAGGTCGAAGAGGGTTTTTTTCACTGAGTCTTATTCACCACCTGTCTACGTACACTAAATTTGCATTTGTTAACACACAATTTGCCCTACACTGCCTCCTTTATAAATTATAGAAAATATTTGCCCACACTTTTACCTGAAGACATGTTATGTTTATTGCTCATGACATGATTATTTATCTTACAAACACATATAGAATTGATTTCAAACATATACCTGAGTCAATCTGATTGTATTTAATAATGTGAATTATGCACAAAAACGACACATTATTATGTGGCTGTTTTGAGTTGTCATTGTCATATCCAACACGTGACACATTGAAATTTAAGCACTTACTCTCAAGTGTTTAAATTTTAATGTGTCACAGCCTACATTAACAAATATCACACATAGGAGGTGTGGGTCATTATATCAGACCCTGATCTCCCAGCTCAAAAACGCTTAGGACAGCAATGTAATTGCATCAACCTTGTAAACCACACACCAAACTGCTGGTCAGCACCAAACCAAAACAACATATCAGATCAGGAAGTACCCTCTCATGGAGGACATGACAATAAAGGAAATGCACTATTGTGCCTCAAGGCCACATCTTTCTTTTTCATATTTATGAGCATTTCCTGTATCTCATACAGGAGGACCAGCCAGGTGGTTGAAGGTGTGGGTGTTGTTAAGCTTGTTGTGGATGGGCCAAGGTATCAAAAGATGCTTTTGTCACGCCAGTGTGGCTTTATGAATCAATTCTAGCCTGAAACAGAGTTTAGTCAGGGATGCTTGTTGGCAACATATATGACTTAAAGTTGTCTTTGAATTTATTTTCTTCTTAACCTCAGCCTAATAAGGACTCCTTTGAAAGGTTGAGCTTCAGATTCATGTACTAAAATACTCTTATTTTGAATTGTCATAAAGTATTTTCTCTCCTCGAGATTCAGTTGTGGCAATTTCAGGTAATCCTTAAAAACAACCAGCTTTCAATGACAGTGTTTGGTGGCTCTAAGTAGTCAGATCAGACACTGTCAACATTCAGGATGCAGGCCCACAGCAGAAACAACTGAGTGAGTCATCTGAAATAATTGGTGGCAAGCTTGCAGGATGATTTCCCATAAGACTTGAGATGATGATTGGTCACAAAGGAATTTTTTGTACAAATTCAAAGGTGTCAATACCTATGAAAAAAAATATATCTGTGTTCTATTTTTAATGAAACCAAAATAAGTCAAATGATTCTTATGATGAGCGTAAAACAAAGCCAGAAAAAACTTGAAAGAGTCGGGGAACTGAGTTTTTGTTTGTGTCTGTGTGTGTGTGTGTGTGTGTGTGTGTGTGTGTGTGTGTGTGTGTGTGTGTGTGTGTCTATCTCCCTCTCTCCTATTCCCTTCTGTCATAACATGAGAATTCTGCGTTTTCTTTGGAGGCTATTTCCCTTGCCCTGAGGGTAGAAGCTTCTTGTCTTGCTGACACTGACAACATGATACTACGCACCAACTGCTCTTCAATATTCATCTGTTGTAGTTCTACCTTTCTCAAATAAGATTTTGAAAGATTGTTTTCCCCTTTTGAGTCTTTATTATGTATCCACAATTTAACTTGCCACAAATGAAGTGATCTATAACATTGGTTTCTGACTTTTTTCTTTAGACTGAGAACCTAAGGTTTAGTGAGACACACGCAGGATTACTTCTCATAATGTTTCAAATTAATATTACTGTATAAATTAATCAATTCTTAGTTAATGTTCAAATAACAAAGACTGCCTCATGAGAGCTGTGTTGATTTTCTACTGGTCTATATCCTTAAGTGCCTTAGTGGGCTCTATTCATGTAAAACACAAAGTATAATCTAGGTTGAAAGTGATAAAATGTGGCGAATAAGGCTTGTTACTTAGTTAGCTAGTTTTACCTGTGTTTTTGGAGAAACATGAATTTAAACAATCAGCTTTGTCTTCCATATCCGGAATTAAGATAAGATAAGATCATACTTTATTGATCCCCATCGGGGAAATTTGTTTGTCGCAGCAGCGCAACAATAACAGTATGAAAAATCAATATATAACATAAATAAGCACTAAACAATTAAAATCAATACAAACAATTTAAAAAAAGAACATATATAAATAAATACATACATTACATACATACACACACATATACACACACACACACATATGTATATGTGTGTATATATATATATATATATATATATATATATATATATATATATATATATATATATATATATATATATATATATATATATATATATATATATATATACACATGCCCATATATACATATTAATACATACATACATATACTCACACATACATATATATATACACATATACATATATGGATAAATAACACACAGTAAGGGTGAGAATTTTTTTTATAAAAAACCCAAAAATGCATGTATGTATATATATATATATATATATATATGTCCCTGGGCACCTCTCTTTTGTTCTGTCAAGTTTATTAGTACACTTTCAGGTTTGATGCAGAGATGTTGCAGCACACAGGAAAAAATAAATATTTATGAAGAACGCAATCTCCCTTACCTATGATGTGAATCCTAAATAAACAGCTCTTAACTTGGAAAGCTACCAACATGCCAATCCTGTTTGAGATTTAAAATAATCAATTAAGTTTTGTTGCTTTACCTTGTGTATAAATATGCATATCTTTTCACGAGGAGAACAACTAATCATTTGTCCTGCAGGAGTTTCTGCAGGTATCTAATAAATAGGCATTGCATTCATCCCGTTATCAGGTAAGTCAAACACAGCTTTGGACAGGAGGTACACAGACCTGTGAGCACACGAGTACATCATATAATTGCACAGCAGGTATCAATTACAGCTTTCTAGGATGAAAATGTTTAGATGCACACAATAATTTGGCTTTTATTTAGTTATGTATTTTTTTTTAGAATTTCTTTTATTTATTTATTTAGAATTTTAATTTCACTAAAGATTTGCATTTTTGCACTTGTGTGTTTAACAGGCAAAGTATGTATACGTTCCAACACAGCAATGTAAAGATATCTCACTGTCTCATTTGAATGTCAATACTAATACAGATATTTAGTAAAAAAAAAGAAACCAACAGCTTATATCTGAGGCCTATATTTTGTTACAGTAAAAATGTTCAATATGATCCCATGTGAAATTCAATTCTTTGGAAAAAAAAGCAATCAGTCACGAAAATCAGATAGCTCGATGCAGAATTAGATTTGGAGTGAGTTTTGTTCCAAACAGATATGATATAACGTACTCCATACCATGAGTGAATTAATTTGTTTCAATTACACAGAGGTGTTTCTGCTAAAATTGTTATAAGGCTAAACAGAAGTAAGGCAAATAATGGAAAATAAGCAACGCCTCGTCTGAATAAAGGACCCTACAAATGAAAACAGAAAAGGTTTCTCGTCCTTTAAGCGTTTGTGAGTCACATCAGCCTCCCACCCTGAGAATAAATGGTTTCACTGGGCCTTTTACTCATAAGTATGTTCAGAAGGACTGTTACACAGTATTGAAGTATCCTCTTTCAGTTTCATCCTTGCTTGTTTGGCAAACTTGATGAATAACCTGTGCTTTTCAGGTCTGAGAGGATGGAAAGGTTAACAGAGACTATTTTCTGAATGGAGCGACCCTGGTTGGAAAACTCTTAGGAAATATAGAGATTGACCTATATTAATGAATGATATAGGAAATAAGGAAAGCAGAAAGGACGGCAATATTTTGGCCTTAGCACCTTGGCCTTGAAGGTCTTCTCCCAAACAAAGTTGAAGTTTCGGGACAATTGAAGACATATTCTATATTATTCTATTCATTTTTTACGATGCGTCCTCCAAAATTAAGTCAAGCCTTGTATTAATAAAGTGCTAAATAAATATGACACTCTAATGCGGCATCTGTAGTCACATAGTGGTTCAACATGTTAAACAAGTGTGATTGATGAAATACATCCGCTTGCATAATTCCCAGATATATCCTTCCCTCAGAGAAATTGCACCTTGAGCTCTTTTAATACATCACACATCCCATTCCGAATATGTATTAATGTCACGGAGCAAAGGTTGTTCACCTAAAAAATGGTAACTTGCAAATGGGGCAGATTCTTGTGAGAGCACAAACCTGAAAACAACAGTATACCTTATGTGCACTGTAGATGGATAAATGATGGATGGACAGACAGACAGACAGACAGATAGACAGATAGATAGATAGATAGATAGATAGATAGATAGATAGATAGATAGATAGATAGATAGATAGATAGATAGATAGATAGATAGATAGATAGATAGATAGATAGATAGATTGATAGATAGATAGATGCATGGTGATTCCAACACCATGGCAACAGTTATTTTGGTTAGGTCTTTGACTGTTTTACTGTTTTTAGTCATGTAGAGTTTCGAAAAAAAAAACACCGGCATTAGAAGCTAGAAGTGTTTGTGGTAGAGTTCCAACACATGCATCTGTCTATCTATCTATCTATAGATAGATAGATAGATAGATAGATAGATAGATAGATAGACAGATGCATGGTGATTCCAACACCATGTCAACAGTTATTTTGGTTAGGTTTGCCTGTTTTACTGGTTTTATACATGTAGAGTTTTGAAAAAAAAACACCCGCATTGGAAGCTAGAAGTGTTTGTGGTAGAGGTTAGTAGACACTGATAAGATGAAAATTGACACGTTTTTCATTTACAGTATTCCTAAGCAGTTGGTGCTACTGGTAGTGTAATTCCAGGGTAAGAAAAAGCCCTACATTACATTTTTTCATTAAAAGAAATATACAGACAGGAAAGCAGACTGTATACTAATTTGCTGGTATAAAATGTGTAGTCTTTCGTCCAGTAACATAATTCTTTATATAAAATTTTATTTTATAACAGTAAGATAGTATACAGTCTGCTGTCCTTTCTGTACATTTCTTTTAATGAAAAAATTTAATATAGGGCTTTTTTTCATCCTTTTTCATCTTATCAGTTTCTATTAACCTCTACCACAAACACTTCTAGCTTCTAATGCGGGTGTCTTTTTTTCAAAATTCTACATGAATAAAACCAGTAAAACAGTCAAAGACCTAACCAACATAACTGTTGCCATGGTGTTGAAATCACCATGCATCTATCTATCTATCTATCTATCTATCTATCTATCTATCTATCTATCTATCTATCTATCTATCTATCTATCTATCTATCTATCTATCTATCTATCTATCTATCTATCTATCTATCTATCTATCTATCTATCTATCTATCTATCTATCTATCTATCTATCTATCTATCTATCTATCTATCTATCTATCTATCTATCTATTTTCTTTAAACTTTTATTTGTTTATGCAGTGTAATATTTCACCCCAGAGTCTGGATAGTTGGTTAGATCACAGTAGAGTCCATTAGTTTAATATGTAGTGATCCAACAAAACACAAGATAAAACGCAACAATCATTCCAAACTGTGATTAATAATGAATCATGTATGCAGCTGTCACTGCATGAATGACTTTATAAGCATGAAATGCATCCTGAGCAACAGCTCTGCATTTTGCTTTTGTATTAGTGAAATAGAACTGTCAAACATGATTATTGTCAATTGTGATCAGATGTTTTTATAAGGTACTAAATTAGGCAATTGATCAATAAAATGATGAGCAACAGGATATACTAAAATATCAAACTGATTTACTCCATCAAAAACTTTCCACAAAGGATACCTTTATCAGCTCTAGGTTGAGAAGTTGTTTTTTGAAATCTTGTAAGTCTTTAAGGTAGTAGTGAAACACGTTCTTCATCTTTATTCAGTTTTTTTTTTTTTTTTTTTGATGAGGTGAAGATGTGAAAGAGGGTTTTTGATGTTTTAAATGTATGCTTTTTGATAAAGGTCCATGAAAATTGTTTTTTTGGTCTCATCGTATCAGATAGAAGCTGTTGCATAGGTAGATTTGAGTAGGTTGCCACGTTAAATACAAGATTAAAATGCTTGACATCCTTTATGCTGTCTCTTTCCTTATTGACAGTGGTAGCAAGCTG
This sequence comes from Fistularia tabacaria, assembly GCA_901007705.1. Classification (NCBI taxonomy): domain Eukaryota; kingdom Metazoa; phylum Chordata; class Actinopteri; order Syngnathiformes; family Fistulariidae; genus Fistularia; species Fistularia tabacaria. Next base: position 122,801 of record CAAKHD010012467.1, on the reverse strand, counting down.
TTGGGCTGGTTGATGAGAACAGTGCTTTTTGGTGCAAGGGTAATGCAGCACCTGGCGCTGCAAATAGAAAAACGTAGCAGCCCACCACATCTAATTTTGTTGCCTTGGTATTCAAGGTCTACAAAATCCTGTTTTGAAGCAAACAGCCACTAAAGTGAGAGTCTTCTGTGTACCTGGCAACAACAGTAACAAGGTATTTAAGGGTATTTCAATGAAAAGAAATGTAGAATGATAATTAGTGAAATCATACTATTATTTATTTATTTATTTATTTATTTTCAGCCCTATTCCAAGCTGCTCTTAATAGGTTTTTTTTTGGGTTTTTTTGACTGGCAGTGTAAAAAATGTTTCAAAATATTATGTGTTGACAAGGAGGAATAAATAAACATGACTGTCATCCAGTCTTTGCAGCTTGAGACCCCCCAGGGCTGTAACTGGCACTTTCAGGTTCCTATCAACCAATGGGGGGCCTCAAGGAGGCTGGTAGGAAGAGACATGTTTCTCTTGAAGGGTAGGTAGGGATGGAAGATTGAGAAGTAGTGTATGAAGTATTTGAGCGTGTGATTTGACAGATAAGAACAAAATAAAAAAGTGTGTAACAAGAAAGCAATGATAAATAAGAATTTAAAGAGAGCTTATGCACGGATGTGTTGATTTTGTGTTGATAAGAAAATTAAAGAGCTAGGGATTTAAAGAGAAAACTTTAGAGAGAAGGGAGAGAAGGTCAAAGAAAGAGGAAGAGGATATAGGTAAAGTAAATATATAAAGTGATATGTATTTGTATAAAGTGCCTTGGGAATAACTAATAACATACTTGTAAAAGCAAAAAACAAAACAAAAGGGTGCACCCTGCCTCTTGCCTGATGGCATCTGGGATAGGCGCCATCATCCTCCATGACCCTGAGTCGGATAAGTGATAGACAATGGGTGGATGGATAAATGAGGTCAAGGTACAACTTCATCATAGGAAGTAATAAGATAATAAATGTTGTAATATGATAATGAATAAACATCTAATTTCAACAATGATTTATTGAAAATCAACACAGTGCTGAAATCTGATGTTGATATTGTGTTATTCAAGTTCGTTTGATCGTTGCATGTATTGGTATGAGAGGTTTGTAAGATGAGCATATTGTCACATCCCTGGGAGCAACTGAGGCTCTTTTTTATTTTTTTTTATTTTCACGCACCTGTGATAGACTGTCAGAGTGGGACGTGTATGTTCTTTGTCAACCCCAAAAATGGCTTGGACTTTAGTCAGACAAATTATTTGGAAAAACAGCCAGAAGTGGCTAAACCCACTGTCCTGATGAGTCCACAGAAGTGGTGAAAGCAAGTACTATTAAATAGTTGTAAAACTCACTGTAAAACTGTCTTAACAGCTCTTAAAAGACCTCTTTTACAGTGTCGATAATGTGAGACCACCCACAAGGTACAGTGAAACAGCCGTTTGGTGCCTTTCTTTGGGGCTCAGCTTGGAATTTTTACTTTTAATCTAAGTTTCATTAAAGGCCTCGGTGTGATGTAGCATCATGTGTAATCTGTTTACCATTTCAATTTGGAATTGTCAGTTACAATCAGGCACCTAATCAGTTAGAGCAAGGGGAAAAAAAAGATTTAAACACAGATCAATGAAGATAAAAACAAATAAAGGAATAAACATTTGGTGTCTTTTCAATTTCAGAAAAATGCCTGTCCAAATCCTCAAAATCATGTTATTCAACATAATTTTTTTTTCATTGGTGCTGAATCCTCAAGCATCCATCCATCTTCCGCCACTCATCCGTAATTGGGTCGTGGGGGCAGCAGCTGGAGCAGGGAGGCCCAGACCTCCCTGTCCCCGGCCACATGGTCCAGCTCTTCTGGGGGGACCCCAAGGCGCTCCCAGGCCAGCCGAGAGACAGAGTCTCTCCAGCGTGTCCTGGGTCTTCCCCGTGGTCTCTTCCCAGATGGACATGGCCGGAATACCTCCCCTGGAAGGCGTCCAGGAGGCATCCTTACCAGATGCCGAGCCACCTCATCTGACTCCTCTCTATGCGGAGGAGCAGCAGCTCTTCTCCGAGTTCCTCCCGGATGGCCAAACTTCTCACCTTATCTCTAAGGGAGAGTCCGGCCACCCTGTGGAGAACTCATTTCGGCCGCTTGTATCCGCGATCTCATTCTTTCAGTCACTACCCCAAACTCGTGACCGTTGGTGAGGGTAGGAACTCAAACAATATTGTTAAATTCAAGTATTAGGGAACAGCGCTGTGAGGAGGTCATTTCTATCCAATCCAGTAAACATTTTGGACCTGCTGTTTTTTTCTCACTGCCCCTTATTAACCATAACCATAATGCAGAGGAGGTAGGCTTATTGATGACAAATTATTTATTTTGTACCTTACGTAGTTCAGCAATTCATCAAACGTATGCGCATTTTAAGTCCCTGTGTATTGGGAAATTTATCTAAACATTGTTTTTTTCCTGATTGACTTGGCATTCCTGCATCTGAGACATCCTGTTTGTGGGGGTTTAAAAAGTTTTGATGATATTTTTTATAAGCTGTTGCATCAGAGGCACCAGTGGTTGTGTCTAAATACTCCTGAGAACACAACAAGAAATCCAACTTGGTATGTGCTGCTCCTAACATCTCTCCTGATGTCATGGTAAAGGTGAATTTCAGTTGCATCATGCGGCAAGATGCAATGACCTGATTTGGGGGAAGGATAAGGAAAATTAATTGATGTGAATACAATGTCCCAATACGGATAGGGATTCAGAAAAAATCATGTGCATGTGTGTTTGTGTATGTGTCTGCGATCAAATGATTTCTCAACTGTAAGCAGAAGCATTTGCACCAACTGCTGCATATTATTCATCACACAACGCCTGGAAATGTCAAAAAGCCCATTGAGATAAATTATCAGGGCTTCAAACATTTTGGGTGATTTTGTTTGCCTGAAACACGCCAAGGAATTTCCCAGTTTGTATTGTTTTGATTCTTCTTCTTTTGATTTCCAACCAACTAGTCATGGGAACACTGTTTCAACTGCCTGTTCAGGCTTGGGACTGTGGGCTCCTGTTGGAACAAGCTTATGTATCAACAAAAGCGTCCCTTTGAAAGTCAATCCAGCTTGCCAATAAGTCGGCCACTTTCTCTCTCCGACTCTTAACTTCAAAGTTCTAAAGATTCAGTAAGATCATCCAAACTGAAATGCCAATGATTTTGATGAGGGATGTTTTGTTTCATTGTCACACAAATTCAGCTCTACACTCATGTGTGAAGCTCATACTAAATACCAACCAAGGTAAATAGTATGCTATCTTCGTCAAATTCTAAAATTTCCCTGGTGCACTTAGAGCTCCGATCTTTACGATGTCATCAGATGTTGTGACCTGTGATTCATGTGGGGAAAAATTATGTCAGGTGTGAATTCATGAACTTAACATAAACATCAATGCCACATGATTTTCTCTCAGAACTTTTCACATTAGATCTTTAGTTCATCATAGCAGATTGAATGGACAAATCCAGTGACAAGACTGAAATTCAAAAAAGCTTAAGTTTACTTACTGTTAGTTATTAAGTCATCTGCATTTGTTCACTTTATAGTCCCTAAGTTAAAAAAAAATAATTAAGAATGAAAGATGTTATGTATACGCACACACATATATGTATATATAATATATATATATTTATATATATATATATATATATATATATATAGAGAGAGAGAGAGAGAGAGAGAGAGAAAGAGAAAAAGAAAGAGAACGAGAAAGAGAAAGAGAGAGGGAGAGAGAGAGAGAGAGAGAGAGAGCAAACAGTGGAAAAGGGATCATAAACAATAAGGATTTTTTTTAACTCACTTTACTGTCTCTGTTTCTCAGTTTCCAGGTAATCTATTTCAAATGGTTTCATTGTTTTTAGTTTTGATTGATTCCATTCATCACACTGTGTCTCATTGCAATCTGTTTTTTAACTTTGTTTACAAAGAATGCAGGAAGGAAATGTTTACTTGTGAATAATTTCTTCAAACTGGTCACCAGTACAGTCTCCTCGTGATAAGGAAAGTGTTTGGATACAGCCATGCTTTGGAGCTGGATCTCATTATAAAACACAGACGCAAAGTCTGTCTAGACGTCTACGCTATCGGCTCCCTCAAAAAGCCCCATTAATCCTTGAGTTGTGGACACTACAATCACATTGTTTGTTATGTTATATTAAAAAAAAAAAAAAACAACCTTTCTCCATTTCCTGACTCTATGCTTTAACGAAAAAAAGCTCCTAGATTCTGTCTCCTTGACACAGAGACTAAACTTTTTGAAAAGATAATCCCCCCTTACATCCACAAAGCAGTGGAACACAGCTCAGAGGATCCAGATGGTTACGGTTCTCACTGATAGTGGTTTGATTTTTGCTGCAGGGGACGTCTGTTCAGAGCCGTAGCATGTTGTGCTTGTCTGGTGTTCGTTGTCGCGGCCCATGTTTGTGTTTAGGTTAGGTTGAGAATTGTGTGGGTTGTGATTGAAGCTGCTGCACCGCACAGTGTGAAGTGCTTTTCCTCCCTCCATTCTACAATTAAAGTCTGTGCTAATTCAGTCAACAGGCCTGTTATATTGCAGACAGCTAATTTAGCAAAGCTCAGCTTGACAAGCTAATAGACATGACAAGCGACAAACACATCTTCCAGATTTGTGTTTCTGTCTGTATGTGTGTGTATATGTGTGTGTGAGGGGGGGGGGGTCATTGGAGATGTTCTAAATACAAATATTGAATTAGGCATAAATGTGTTTGGCACAATATTTACTCCTTCCAAAATTGTTAATTTGATTTCAGCTTTGGATCACTGACCAATACAGTGCCCCATTTAGCATTTGTATGTGAATGAGCAAAACAGTTTGTCCTTGTGTTTTCTTTTCTATTCTTGCAATTTTCACAAATGATTCTAAATCATGGCATGATATTGAAAGATACATTAAGTGCCAAAACTAGACGTATAAAGTTTGAGTATTATGCAATCCAAGTCATAATGTTTTAAAAATAAAGCCACAACATAATTCAATAAGAAGCATATAATCAAAGTTCAAAAGAAAAGCATCAGAAAAATGTTTCACTGACGTGTTGCTAATGTGTCAGAGGCAGTGGTAATTATTACTATTATTAGTTTTAGTCGTGTTAGTTGTAGCAGTAGTGATAATATTAATTAGATCTACCCTGAACAGAGCATTCACAAAACATGTAATATTCCAAAGTTATAATATTTCTAGCTCATGTTATGTTTCCCTTTAAAAAAAGTAAATAATAATCAAGTAGTAATTGAGTAAATACAAATTTATTTGCTCCGGTTCCTGGCATATTGCAATGTGCTTTGATTAGCAGGAACTGAAAATGTCCTGGTTTTGTTTTAATAATTGCACATTGTATTAGAATTAAAATGATCTGAATGTCTATTCAGGCATCATTGAAGGTGCTGGTTTATAGCTGGCGGTGAAGGCTATTTGAAACGCGTGGGTACTTGTAATGCTCGCATTCCTCGTGGACATGTCCAGATTTGCTGCCTGCTCATGTATGTGCAGTATTTCACTCAAGAATCCTTTCAGGTTGTTTTCAAAATATTATGATGCTTCCTCCAGTTCCAGAGAAAAGATCGGATTTACAATAAAGCAGACTAAGTACCTGTGCTGAATTTAAAAAGAAGAAAAAAAATGTAGGCATGTGGCATTAATGGTCAGTCTGGACTTTTAAGACGGTAGTGTAGAGACTGAAAGGTCAAGTGGATGGAGACATCTGACAGTAAAAACACAATATAAAATGTGAGAATCACACTACTGTGCCCTGTTGGTTGACCAGTTGAGAATATCTTTACCCTGCTCAGGCCAAAGTGCTGAATATAAAGCTAAATTTTGCAGGTGAGTATCTAATGTTACCTTGCTGGGTGGAGGAAGAGTTACCTCAGCTGCTACAGAAACCTAAAATATACAAGTTGGAGGACTCACACATTAAACTATGCTGTTACAATAATACTCATACTATAGTTGTCCATAAAGTTCACAAGTTTCCCACTTCTGGAATTTACTCATGACTCCACTATTGCATTTGCTGAACATGAAATCACTTTTTGCTTTAAATCATTTTGAGGTCACAAATCAAACTCAAAGGCCCTCCACTGGTCTCAGAAAGTGAATCAGAATGAAGTGCATCTACGCTGCTTCAAATTATTCGTGAGTTAAACTCTTATAAAGATAATTAAGAGAGAAATTATTAGAAGAATGGTCAAGAAAATCAGCCCCAAAATGATCCAAAAAGGTTATAGCATCAACCAAAATAATCTTGAAATTTGCCAGGTGTAATCTAAATAAATAAAAAAAAATTAAGTACGATTTTAAAAATTGATGTTCTAAATGCAATAAACTATTACCTAATGAAATACCTCTGGATTTATTTGATTAATTAGTTACCCAAATCCACAAATACTTTTCCAATAAAGCCTGACCAGGTCGTAAAAGATTTGTTTTTTGATGCTGGTTATCAATCATATCGGGGAGATTGTCACCGGAAATGTCCTACAACTTGAACATTCCTATCATCTGATCCTGGTAATTAATGTTTCACTTAAACATGTTTGTTACAGTCTCCAAAGATTTAAGAGCCCTCTCTGTTTGCAGAGTCTCCTCCTGAGCGGACGGGACGCCGACGCAGCATGCCAGGCAACCCCTCAGACAAGACCACAACCACCATGGAGGCCACGTCTGCTGCTGCTACACCTTTTAGAGTCACCGTGAGTACTGTGAGTCTGGTTTGTGTCTTCTCTATTTGTTTTACCCTCTGACATGTCTTTGATTCCAACTCAGTGTTTGAAAGTTGGCTGTTATTGTGGTGCTCTCCTGGTCTAGTGTCCAGGTGGACTTACGCCAACCCCAATCTCATTTACTTCTGAAAGTGAAATAGGTCTTTTGATGTTTGCAGTCTTCACATCACATAGTTTAGGTTTATGTATACTCCATCATTTTTTGCACAATCACTGTGATGTTTCCTTGCATTTCATACTGAATAGTATCAAGGCAGCTCAAAAGAGGAGACCCAGGAAAGATCGCGCACAGACATGGTTACTATCTGTTTGTCATACACGCACGTAAAAACACTCACATATGTATGCACGTGTGTATGTGTGTGTGTTAAAGTGAGAAAGAGAGAGAGAGAGAAAGACAGTCAGAGAGCACTTTATTGTCTGTTGCCTTGCTGCAACTCAAATGCAGTATGCTTTCTGTCATGTTTAATTCAATAGATAAACAGCCAGTTAATGAAGCGAAAAAAAAAATCTGCCATGAGTCATCAATTTAAAGCAAATTAAATCAGTGCACATTAATAAATAATGAGTCGGGATATCATGACCCAGAGGTGAACTGTAAACAGTTGCTGAGACATTCTTTCAAAAACAACACTCCAGCTCTCTACAAACCTTCACCATTGGTATTACATTACAGAGGTACACTATTTGAGAAAGATAACTTCTAGAAAAATGATGCAATTTACCTGGAAAACAGTAAACAGATAATGGGAAAATATATTTTATTCCCCCTTAACAACATTAGCCGTAATCAAACAGCTGCAGTTTCATCAAACAATAATTCCGTTTCTACAAAAAAGAGCCTTGTTGGCCCATGATAAATTGTTAAAAAACAAACCGTCTCGCCCCGCTGGTTTTGGACCACCTTCTGAGAGAGAGTAAAGTACTTGACTTCAAACACATTTTAAAGTAACACTTTCAAAATTTCCACACCGTATAAAATTACCACAGCTCACTCAGATTTAGAGATGAGTGAGGTTCCAATCTTTTTCGCGTAAAACAGCGGAACTGTGTTTCCAGGCAGTTATCTGCGTTTGCTTTGTGTACGTGTATGCGATCGCATGGGTGTGTGTTTGAATCCTCTTCCCTGTTTCCTGGACAGATTTGCCCCATTTTACATTCATTGTTTCCATAAGAATAGGGGTTGAGTTGTGCATTACTTTGTTTTTTTATTTGTTGTGTTTTCAACTTTTAATCTGATGAGGCTTGATGTGAGTGTGTATATGCATAAAGACCTGTAAAAAAATGAAAAAAGAGTGAAAGTACAGACATTTTCAGAAGAAAGTTATTTTAACCAAGCAGAGCTGGGCTAAAATCCCTTACTCCCTTCCCTAATGCTCCCAATTTCCCCCATCCTGCACTTCCTTGTCATACTGCCCTCCTCTGGCTGCCAGCAATAGGACAGCCAATTTAGCCCCTCACAGCACTCGAATTACCATCTTTTGGAAGCTCAACTTAATCCACAATATTTTTATACCTGACTGAAACTTATCAAAACAAATTAGATTACAATTAACAGAATTCCAAGTTCAAGGATGTAATATAATTTGAACAGGGTAGACATGGACTGATGAATTTACCTAACAGAGGCTATGGTAAGTAATCTAAAATCAATCCCTTAGGGATGGACAATGATGCAGGCATTATTGTGCCCATGAACCTGTTAATACAAACAAGAAAACTCATCTTTCTCTTGCTTTCTTTCTGCATACACCACATTTAACAATGACTAAACATTGTTCACTTTTCTCCCTGAAGTGAAAAGCGTTGTTGTGACATCTAAAGTACTCCTCCTTGGCCTTGAGCTAAATCTGTCAAAATGTTGTTTTTTTTTTTCTCCTGCAATTTTAACGGACCACCTTCAATGTCTTCATGTCACAAATAGAAGACGTTCTCTCTCAAACATGCACACAAACTCGCACACACACACTGATGCAAAAAACCCCCACTATTTTTCAAAATCAATTACTTGCTTTTAGAAAGGGGGAGAAAAGCTTGTACAGTCAACTCTGAAATATTGCTTTTATTATGTATAAAATTTGTTCTTTTATTTTATGTTTGTGTTTTAAGAACAGACAAGCTAAACTGTCTGATGTTTCAAACCTTGCTGATTGCACTATTCGACTGAATCGATTCTCAATTGTGATTTAGCTTCTCATCCAGACTGCCTCTGACTCAATTCTCTCTACCTATCCTCTCCTCTCAGATAAGGACATGGGGTCTAATTGGACAGGTTTGTCTTTTTTTCAGTCTGCCTGTACCAGATGAGGACGAGAGGTTGACGTGGATAGAGGGAACACCCTGCTGATTGTCCAGGCACAGATTCTATCAGTCCCCATTAGGGGGACTTAGAATTTCCAAGACACGGGAATAGAATTTACTTGTTATAAGCATTTGCCTTAATATCATGGGAAAAAAAAGAAAAAAAAACAATTAATCACAAATAGAGGATCTGTCGTCTTAGTGCTGATTCAATAGGCTTTGACAGGGTGGGAATATAATCAAATTTAAATGTCTGTTGTGAGCTCACAACAAACACAGACACACACTGGCTCTGTAAACAAAGTAACATGGCTGATACGGACATAACTTTATTTTCACAAAAATGAAATTCCCTTCAGAGTCCTCTTGGGGCACAGGTTGAAGGCCAGGGAGAACCCACCTTTTTTCCCAATGGGGAAACATTTTAAATGAGGTTATTTCTTCCCTTCTTCCCACTAATTAGCTGTCAGACGTGGAGGTATAGAATCATTACAGAGCCCATTGAAATTCACAAATATGTAACATACTTTAAAACTCCTTCTCAGCCTGTGATATCTTTTTGCTGTAACATGTTTCAATTTACAAACGTGTGCAATGAAATGTCCAGGTAGTGGTTACATACCAGCACTAATGACATACACAAATTTCAATTAAAAAAATAAATAAAGAACCACAAAACAGTTGACAATATCATGTCTCATGACTGCACATTTGTGCAATGACTTGGTTTGGACATCTCATGAGGTGTCAATTTTGACAGGGTTGATTTGCATGAGGAAACTGGAAATTGAAAATAACCAGCAAGGCGTTGTGAAGCCACTGTGCTGGTTGGGGTATTCATTAAGATACTGTAAGATACTATCTGATGCATTAACTCTTGAATAAAATGAGTTTATTAATGCAATAAAATATGACCATGACTGATTAAAGAAAGGCAATTTTATCAGGTATCAAGTACAAATGAATGAATTCAACAGGAAGTGGACCACATCAAGTTTGTTTCATGGGAATTACATATCAGTTAATTAAGCTGCACATAATGATTAATAATTGTCCATAAAAACAGCTCATCAGTAAGGCTCAACAGATTTACACCTTAAAGAGGCTAAGATTACATAACAGTGTGTATCTGTTTTCAACTCTCTTGCAGTACAGGATAGATGCATCTGTGTCAATGGTTCCCAAAACATCCAACAACACTTGGCGAAAGACTTTGCGCTGTACATTCAGAACTTTGACTCAAAATAGGAAAGGGGATGAAATGCTTTGCAGCAGTATTTCACATCACAAGGTGTTAGGAAATGAACTGTATTTCATACAGTAAACATTAAACATACTTCGCCATGGAAAACTAAGAACTAAGATAAAAGATAAAAGATAAAAGATAAGATAAAACTAAGATAAGATATGACACATATGGTTAGGGTTGATGCACAGCACACATCCCAATTGCAAAATTGACAAAAAAAGGGCCCATGGACTCTCTCACCCTCTTTCTCTCTCTCTCTCTCTCTCTCTCTCTCTCTCTCTCTCTCTCTCTCTCTCTCTCTCTCTCTCTCTGTCTCTCTCTCTCTCTCTCTAAATATTGAATGCCCCCATTCCAACTTCTCCTTTCTGATTCCCAAAACAGGGTATTTGTTGAGAATTGCCATGTTTTCAGTTAATATAACTTTATTCATTTTGTGTAAGTCTAATCTATCTGCTCAGTTTCGGCCATACCTCTCAGATGTACATGAAGAAATGTGAAGTTTACATACCCCTCCAATAAGTCTCGGTGTCAATGTTGCACAGCACAACAATAATATCAAGTACCATTGATTTGACAAGGAAAATAAGAATCAAGCTATATCCCTCAATCCAGCATCATTAACTCCTCATCATTTATCATCTATCGTCATATGGAAAAAAAAAAGCCTCTAAGATCCAGGCAAAACTTAACAGAAGCACAAGATGAGACAACAAAAATATTTTCAGATTCGAAAATCTCCTGTTCCAAATTTGAACCAAGCCTCTCTGCAGCAAGCGCTGTGCTCTGATGAGCCCTGATCTGTCTGTGACCTTGCCAGTCATTTGCTGTACTTTTCTCCTCGCTTTCCCCCTCATTTAGTTTTATTCTATTGCTTTTTCTATCAACTCATGCTCCACCACCTACGCATTATGCTCCACTTTTCCATTTATCCAAGCTCATCCTTCTCTGGCAGGTACTCAGTGTCATTTTCTCAATTTTTGGACTGATCTCGCATCTATCTCTTCACTATTCATATATATGCGGGGAGTATGGTATGTGTGTTTGTGTGTGTCAATGTTATATTTATATACATCACTTTTTGTGCCCTCTTCTGTCATCCAAGATGATTGCTGATGGGGTATTAAATATAAGTGTTTCTACCCCCCAAGAGGTTCTGCTTTAATATAAGTATCAGCCATCCTTACTGACTGATTGCAAGTGAGAAAATAGGCCATTCATATCTGCTAACCTTTATACTGTCCTATTGCTTGGCCCAAGAGCTTTGACAGGCTGAGTGAATTACGGTGTAGTGTTTGTGTCCACATGCAGTACAGATGGCGAAAGGGAGATTCTGGGTCTTCAGGTTCCATCAATCACTGGAAGGAGAGCAAGCACCTACAAATCAATACATCTTTTCTGCAGGGACAGGTTTCTATTTACTGACTTATTTCTGAAGATCGGAGAAAGAAGAAAGAACATTTTCATATTTGTTAACTAGGCATATGCAAAATGCAGCAGGTGCAGTCTTACTAAAGCCACCCACAGGCTGTGAGGTTTGAGCAGCATTATATGTTCACACAAAGTCAAACTGTGAGACATAGTGCTATTAAGCATAGGCACTAATTTAACCATGAGGTGTGCAGACTGTATGGTAATGACAGGGACACAATTTTGAGTTATGAATAAAGGCAGGAATGATCACGTTGGTGTGGCAAAAAATCCCAAGTAGAGGAGATGAAGGGTAGGTCTTTAATATGAAAACAAACCACAAAGATACAAAGATATCCATATTAACAATAAACTGGACTGGACAAACAACACTGATGCCCTATACAGAAAGGGTCAGAGCAGGATTTTCTTCCTGAGAAGACTGAGGTCGTTTGGTGTCTGCAGCATGCTCCTCAAGACCTTCTGCCAGTCTATGGTAGCCAGCGCACCCTTCTTCACTATAGTGTGCTGGTGGGGCGGTGCCAGGACTGGTGAGGTCAACAGGCTCAGCAAGCTTGTGACAAAAGCTCTCTCGGTGGTGGGACTGAACCTGGTCCATCTTGAATCAGTGGCTGTGGGGAGGGTGAAGGACAAACTGGGAGCTATCCTTGACAATCCTTCCTCCTTGCACGACGAGCTGTGGCATATGAGCCGCTCATTCAGCCAATGGCTCATCCCAACCCGGTGCAGAACTGAACGCTTCAGACGCTCCTTTGTGCCCATGGCCATCAGACTGTATAACAGCAGTCTGGACGGCACACAACTCTGACTGCCTGGAGGGCATCTGTGCGACCACCACCTCACTACTCACTTGCTCACACATGTCGTGCCCCTAACTCTGAGGTCACTATACCCAGATTGATATAACTCCATCGCATCCTGTTTATTTTATCGGTGCCAGTGTTCCATTGTCGTCGCCTATCTGTCCTTATCCTTGTCAACTTTGGTTCTACTCTCACCTTTACTGTTTATTTATTGATTCTACTCTTCCTCTCACCATTAATGTGTATTATTTATCTTATATATGTGTATGTGTATATGTATATATGTATGTATGGATATGTGTATGTATGTATATGTGTGTATGGGCATGTATAGATGTATATATGTGTGTATATGTATGTATATGGGTGTGTATTTATGTATTTATTTGTATATGTTTTTTTGTTTGTTTTGTTGTTTTTTGTTTTCTTAAATTGTTTACATTGCATTCAATTGTTGAGTGCTTATTTATATGTTATCTTTTTTTGATACTGTTATTGTTGCGCTGCTGCAACAAACAAATTTCCCCTATGGGGATCAATAAATTATCTTATCTAATCTTATCTGATACTATACTATACCGGGTTCAGCTCAACTTGTAGAATAATGATTGGAAGTTGGAGCAGATGCTGCAATTGTGAGATGTACATACCATATTTCTAAGAAGACAAGTCCATGGCATCAGCCGTCAATTGAGGACCAGTAGTCTCCTAGTTTGCCATACCTAAATGCTATAAGGAACTGATCAGGGAGTTATCTCAGATGAAAATAAATAGATTTGTCATGTTCTGTCTCACGCACAGGCAAACAATCAGTGACATGTGTGTTTCCATGGTGTAGCGGTACAATTTGGTTCAAAGCCCTCAATCCTGGACTTAAGGTGTTATAATGATAAAAGAGAATCAGCTCGGTTAATTTTACTGACCGCACTTGAACAATTGGTGGCAGGTAATAGTGTTTGCTGCCCACTTGTTCAGAGGCCCACTTGTGTGATTCGGTTAAGGAGTGTGCCACTGATAGAAAAAAAAATAGTGTAATTATTTTTTAATCAGCAAACCAAAAGTTATGTGTTGGTATTGGAATCATAACACATGGCCTGGAATTTTTATCTGAAAAAAATGCAGTAGTCAAGCAAGAATGAGGTGTTTACTTTAGTCAGCTCCTCCCAGAGAGACAGTTATAAAACTCACTTCAGAGGCTGAGCTGTAATTTCAATAAGATGAGAGCAGAAATTCATCAGTAGAAATGAGCTTCCAATGTTTTCTTGAAGTGAAAATACATTTTAATGATTTAAACAAAAGATTTCTCAATTTTTTTAGCATCTTTAAACAATTAGTGCACATCAGTAGTGTATTCAAAGTAACCCCTTCCAAACAGGAGAAGTATCTGGACACAGATAAATGGAAAGATAAAGATATACTGCATGACTCCCTTTAGAATTAGAATAATTAAAGATAAATTCAGCATTAAAGGTATTTACTATAAAACGAAATGACATTTGAAACCAACATTTTTATCATTAAGGTGTTCAAAATCATTTTACATGCTGACTGACTAGATAATTTGACCTTTAGAGCACTTAAATTCAGACCATGTCCAAATGTTCATTAACCCTGTATGGTCTTAAAACAAGGCCAGCTCACACACCAATACTCTGGTAGTTTACATCATTCTCTTCCTCTGGTTGCTGTTATAACATGTAAATGTTTCCAAGCAAACAGAGCCATTAGCTGTAGTTTAGACAAATCCACCACTCATTTTTAAACTCTCATAAAACACACCGACATTGGTGTGTACATGCTTACATACATGAACAGAATTGGTGAAGTGATAGAAAGTGCAGTTATTCAGTTAAGCAAGAAGAGACGGAAAGGCAACTCCAGATGAAAACAAATATTTCATCTAAGACACCTACCTTGGCCATTAAGGTCACTGTACTGAAATATGAGATGCCAGATGTATTGTTCCTCAATGACATTTAGCATAACTGGGACTAAAACTGGGAAATGTCTTTGGCAAACACCATCTTTTTTTCAAAATATATCATTACTGTTTTCTACCAAAATTCTTCTTTTCCTTTCGGCTTTTCCCTTCAGCGGTCACCACAGTGAATCAACCTTCTCCATCTAACTGTATTCTCTGAATCCTCCTCTCTCACACCAGCTAACTTCATGTCCTTTCTCGCTACGTCCATAAATCTTCTCTTTGGTATCCCTCTAGTCTTCCTGCCTGGCACCTCCAATTCCAGCATCCCTCTACCAATATATTCACTATCCCTCCTCTGTACATGATCGAACCATCTCAGTCTGGCTTCTCTGACCTTCTCGGCAAAACATCTAACACGTGCTGTCCCTGTGATTGACTCATTCCTGTTCCTATTCATCCTCGTCAATACCAAAGAGAACCTCAACATCTTCATTTCTGCGACCTCCAGGTTCTGGCTCCTGTCTTTTCACCAAACTCCAGGTGTGCCTCCTGTCTTTTCAACGACCTCCAGCTTGCTTCCATATTACTAAAATTGGCCTCATCCACATTGATTGAAAGTACATTGTAATTACAGAGCACAGTTTGGAAGTTTAATCCTTTCTATAATGCTATGTGTTTTTGTTTTTCATCTTTTTGGGGATTATATGGTGTTATTTAGTGACTTTGAAAAACTCACTGCACAGAGTACAAAGGTAGATTGCATGTTCATAGATTAATGAGGAAATCAACCAACCAACCAACCAACAAATCTATCAACCATTCATTCATATTTAAATCAATCTTTAATACTAGTTGGATTTTCATTTTCCAAACAATATTGATATTTGTTACATATTGTCTTTTCCTGTCAATAGATTCAGTCACTCTATTGAAATTAAGTAGTGTCACTTTGCAACGCTAGTCAGGAAGCACTTTTACCACTTTAGTGGGACCCAGGACTTTCAGTCTAAACGTACAAACAAAACTAACTAGTGAGGGAGAGGTGTTGTATATTTCTGCTCATAGCTTACAAAAGAAATTGAAATATGCTTTCAGATTAAAAAGTAAAAGGAAAGCAAAACAGATCAGGGTAGGCAAAGAAAAAGATCAACCAATCATCTTTGTTAATTTAAGTACAGGTCAGAACCAAATATAGCTAATGTTTTAAACAAAACCTGTAGCAAATATATACATGGAGTTTTTGTCAGTTGCATGTTAACTTTTCATTGACATCCCAACTTTTCGATGACATCAGGAGGGGTTTGTGTGAATTAGAGACGTATATTTTTTCACCGGGATGAAGCTGCACCTCTGTGATCAGTTGTCAGGTTGTCAGGAAGGCAGTCTCTAATTATCTCTCTTCCATTGTTGTCTGGGGCAATCTATTCTCATGGTAGGTGGTAATTATGCAAGTGTGTAAATGGCCTGACTGGGTTTGAGGGAGGCTGCTGCCTATCACTGTCAAATGAGAGGTGAAAACATTTCTTAACCTTTAAAAGTGTGGAGTGTGTAGGAGTTTTCATTGAGGATCACTAAACAGAGGGTAGAATTCTGCTGTTTTGTATTTCTTTTGTTTGTTTGCTTTTGATTGCAGAACATGTCTCAACTGTGTGTGTTTTTTCCCGACATACTGGCCTGCTGTTGAGTGTGTTCACTTCATGCAACTCATTACAGTTGCATAACTAAATGTTTTGCATCCCCATTTGTGTTTTTCTATTCAATTGTTGTCCCTGTTGTTCAGGCTTAAATAAGCTGAAAAGTTTAACTGGAAGAGGAAGTGTTTGTCTCAAAAAGACAGTACTTCCCACCGCTTCTGCACCAGATCTCTTCATTTTTTTATTTTTTTCCCATTTTTTCTGACTCTTAATGCCAGCCAGCAGTTGCTATGGAGACAGTGAATTGCTTTAGGAGTGTGATTGCAGATGTAAGGAGAAGTAAACACAAAGATTCTGACAAAAAGAAAACTGAATGCCTTCATCCCTTCAGGAAGCATATTAAAATGCTTGCAAAACATTCTTTTCAAACAGCACTTCTTGTTGCTGATTATTGATCTGGTAGACAAACGGTAACATCTGAGTGAATCCCACTTCCTGCAAGCCTATTATGTGTTTGCTTCTCCACAATCTTGTTTATTAGTGAATGTGTTGGTACTTTCATGTAATTTAGAGTCCAGGTAATCACTATGACATCGTCGTGATATTCAAACTGAGCATTTGCCTGATTCTCATATAATGACTTATGCATATCACCTATTAAATGTTCTTGACAAAACTGGACTTCAGAGTAAGGAGCTTAAATGTCAGCAGTAATATATCCAGCCCTCCCCTATTCTAAGGTTTGTGACTGGCAACTTGGAAGCTCATAATGATGGAATATACTTCACTTTGTTTCTCCAAATCAGGGCTTCCTGAGTCGACGGTTGAAGGGCTCAATAAAACGCACCAAGAGTCAACCGAAGCTTGACCGCAACTCCAGCTTCAGACACATTCTCCCTGGCTTCAGGAGTGTTGACAATGACAGGTAAGAGTGCATCAAGTTTTTCCAGTGTCTCTTCACTCCGTATCCCTTTTTTCCATTTTCGCTGGTTACTTAGGTCCATTTGACATGTTTGCATGGTGTTGTCAGTACAAAGTGTAAAAAGAAAATGGATCATGACACTCATCAGTCATTTTTAATATGCTTTCAACAGCTCAACCAACTTCACAGGGCTGAGAAATTCTGCTGGTAATAGTGAATGAGATGTGACATTCATTATTTCTTTTTGCTAGCACTTTCATATTGGAAATTACCTCCATCATTTTTTTTTCACAGAAAAGATATGTGTGCCATTCTTTTCATATTTGAATCATTATGATTCTAATGCACGCTCATCCACTCACCTTGGTAACCAAAGCATTAGTATTGTTAAAACATCCAGAACATTAAAACATTCAATCCAACATTGAGTTAGGGAAGCAATGCGCATTGCCTCCTGCAATGTTGTGAATTGAACCCCTAAACTGAGGTCAATTTTGCCTCAGGGATGAAATCAAAGTTTCGTTGATAATTCTAGGTTTAATGGAAGCTGCAGGTTACTTTGTAGGTTGACAGGTCCCCCCTTGCAGGTTACTTTATAGGTTGACAAGTGCCTTCTTAAAAGTTTGATTACAGTGTAACAATGATGGACACCAAACAACAGTGTTTGGTCTTCCTTTAACATAAAAATTCACCACACATATTTCTGCTCATTGTATGTCATAGTCTGAGGGTATTTAAGGGTGTTTTAGAGTCTTTAGTTAATTTGAAGTTATTCCGTTATTAGTTCAATTTCCTACATAATGCAGTTTCATTCAGGAATGTCAGAATGACAAGATCCGTAACATAGACGTATTTAAGATCAGGTGTTAACTTGTGCTTTGGCAATGTAATGTCGCCTTAAAACCGCTGCAACAACACACAACAACCCATGCAGCGCCACACAAGTATAGAATCCACATCTGCATCAACTATCGTATCGGATCAGTAGTATAAACTGGGTCTAAGTATGAAGCTCAAGATTGTATCTCGCAAACATGAATGCAGGCGCTATGTACTTGTTTATGATCTACTATAATATGACTTTGTTTTTTGGTGCAAGGCGGCCTATCAATTCAATAGTCCAACAGTTCTGAACAATAGGAGAATCTGCGGATTAATGATGTAACAAGATCATTGGGTTGGAAAATTTGCCAGGTAATTCAAAGTTTGACTTAAAATAGAGATTAATTATGTATTTAGCAATAGTGGCACAGTTTGCTTGCCGTTCTTTAAACCTTGCACACATTTTGTCATCAAAGTTGCCCAAACACATAAGATGCAGTCAGAACTTTGCAGTAGCACAGTACAGAAATAGTTTCAAACAGAAATGCAGTCTAAAACACATGCTGTTGCTCCAATTTTTGTAGTTTATTGCATTCATGCGAGAAGGTATTTTGTTTGTAGCTTTAATATTGTAGTTTGTCAAATCTCCTATAGCTCTTACTGCTATGGTTAAATATTTGAGCTGTTTAAAGTATTAACTCTAAGTTAGGATGTGCAGACACTAAAAGGGAAACTCAGAGTATACATTTCCAGATGTAAGAATTTAATTTTAAGAGGTATGTCTCCAGGTGTACTTATGAAGAGACGAATAGTCTCAAAGTCAAATCATGATCCAATGTTAGCCATAGATAGGTGTGATTTGGAAAATGAAAACCTGAGGGTCATATATGTATTCTGGACAATAACTATAAAGATTTCTTTATATACACAGTGGAAATTTCCTAGAAGCGATGCAAGGAAAATGTAATGTTTATCAGTCAAAGCAGTGATGCTTTCAAACACTGTGAAAATAATTCCAAATATTATCATCTGGCTTTGTATTTATTTATCAGTTTTTAATCTGGTATTATTCATGTTTCCTTCTTCCCAGAAGCTTTTATTTCCTCCTTATTATTATGTGGTAAAAAAGTGTGTGGTTTATTTTCTAACATAATTTTGCTTTATTTATGAATTTATATGCTGATAATTTTCTACGCTCATGTACATTTCTATATCTGGCATCAGAGTCTACGCTCCAGGTCTGTGCTGACTTTATCCTGCCTACGCCATGTGACTGTGTCTTGCCTCTGGCTGCCGTAACTGCCATGTTTTGATTAGTTATTTTAATTTTCTGGAATTCAGCCTGTTGGCAAACATTTGCCCTTGGCTTACGATGTCAATTAGGATTCCTGTCCAAGCTATGCTGACCTATAATCTGCTCATTCTGAATTCTCCATCAGTGGTCTTTTATGACAGCATAAGCAATCATATCATTCCTACCACCTATCCTATCTGCATATGGAAGAAAGCCAAGATGTCCATCTGCGAGCTTTAATTAACGGAAGTGTTGCATTTGAAAAGATGTTCTGTGGTATATTGGGTTTAAAACTTGAAGCCAAGTTGCTGTTTCACTCTATACTTTTAATGATGCATGACCATCACTGTCAAACCACCACAAAGGAACATTACCAGTAGTTCACTGTGGAACAGAGTGAATCCTTGGTGCAGGCGGACAAAGTGAGCTCAAACCGCCTCCTCTTTGTGCTGCTGTCTTGTCTCATTCTCTCACTCACCGCTGCTCGTTTTTAGTGTATCTATATTCCCAGCTTCACTTGCTTCCTTTCATTTCAAGTTCATCTCCCACAATTTCATGTTTGTCTTCCCCTCCCATAAAGACATACATGATATGGCCGAAAGTATTCGCTCACCTGCCTTTATTCGCATACGAACTTAAGTGACATCCCATTCCTAATCCGTATTGTTCAATATGACGTCGGTCCACGCTTTGCAGCTATGACACTGTTTTGGGAAGGCTGTAGATAAGGTTCAGGAGTGTATTGATGGGAATTTTTGATCATTCTTCGAGAAGCCCATTTGTGAGGTCACACACTGATGTTGAACGGGAAGGCCTGGCTCTGAGTCTCCGCTCTAATTCCTCCCAAAGGTGTTCTATTGGGTTGGGTTCAGGACTCTGTGCAGGCCAGTCAAGTTCATCCACACCAGACTCTGTCATCCATGTCTTTATGGACCTTGCTTTGTGCACTGGTGCACAGTCATGTTGGAAAAGGACAGGGCCAGCTCCAAACTGTTCCCACAAAATTAGGAGCATGGAATTGTCCAAAATGTCTTAGCATGCTGAAGCTTTCTGAGTTCCTTTCACTGGAACTAAGGGGCCATGCCCAGCTCCTGATCAACACCCCCACACCATAATCCCCCCTCCACCGAACTTCACACTTGGCACAATGCAGTCAGACTAGTACCGTTCTCCTGGCAACTGCCAAACCCAGAGTCATCCATCAGATTGCCAGATGGAGAAGCACTATTCGTCACTCCAGAGAATGCGTTTCAACTGCTCTAGAGTCCAGTGGCGGCGTGCTTTCCACCATTGCATCCGATGTTTTGCATTGCACTAGGTGATGTGTGGCTTGGATCCAGCTGCTTGGCCATGGAAACCTGTTCTATGAAGCTCTCTGTGCACTGTTCTTGAGGTAATCTGAAGGCAACATGAAGTTTGGAGGTCTGTAGCAATTGAATCTGCAGACAGTTGGTGACCTCTTTGCACTATGTGCCTCAGCATCTGCTTACCCCACTCCGTCAGTTTATGTGGCCTACCACTTTGTGGCTGAGTTGTTGTCGTTCCCAAACACTTCCATGTAGTTATAATACAGCTGACAGTTGACTGTGGAATATTTAGGAACGAGGACATTTCATGACTAGATTTATTGCACAGGTGGCATCCTATCACAAACCTCACAGAATTCACTGACCTCCTGAGAGCAACCCATTCTTTCTCAAATGTTTTTACAAAACAGTCTGAATGCCTAGATGCTTGATTGTATAAACCTGTGGCCATGGATGTGATTGGAACACCTATTTCCGATTATTTGGATGGGTGAGCGAATACTTTTGGCCATATGTATATTTATTTATTTTTTTAAATATACAAATATTCTTATTTGTAATTTTCAAAAAACAGTGAGGTTCTTTTAATCTATTTTCATTTATGATGTGTTTCCCCATGATAAAGCTGTCACCGCAGAAAGTAAATATCAGACGGGAAATGGAAGAATTCAAGAGGTGACTTTTCTCACTTACTTAGAATAACATAAACACACACACACATACAACTCACCTGCAAATTCACACCACTCCTGCAAAATTATTTCCATTGAAATACCCCCAGATTACCAGAGACTAGAGGCGTGTCACTCTGCTCCCTCTCTCTTCTGTTACATCATACAGATAAGGCCTGGATACAGTAATTTGAGGGAGAATGTGTGAAAACGATGCAAATTGAGAGAGTAATTGTCTTTGAGAGGAGTTACTGACAGCCTAGAACTAGCTCCCCTACAGGGCAGAAGACACTGCAGCAGAAGACTGGCTTAGCAGCTTGCAGAAGAAGGGAGAGGGATGATTTAATAGAGGAGAGACACTGCATACAGGGAAGGAATCCTACGTCCATCAAACTCTCTTTTATGTAGCCTTGAGTATGAGAAATGCAGCACATTTCAAGAATTTCAATTGCTTTATCCTTTATATTAGATCTTAATACAATATATACAATATATAAATCAATTTCCATCATCAAAAGGGTGACTGCCATACCATATAATAAAAAATCCTCAAATTATTCTGATAATGAATTTACCTACACATAATGTCTTGTGGACACTCACATTTATAACTGTATTGGTGAGCTGAAGCAACACGGTTAAGAACTGGGGCCTGAGGCGATCCCAGGAGTGCAACCTGCAGATGAGGAGCAGCTGCACTACTGAAATGAAATATTTATCAGTGCTAATCAGAAGCTGGACATTCATCTTGCACTTCTATCTTTAGCAAAGTCGAAACAGTGCAAGGCTCATGTCTACACACCCACACAGAAAATAAATAAAAAAACAGTGTTTGGTTGCTTTGCAATGCCAAATTATATGAATAATATAAGTGTGTGTATATGCATATGAATGAATGCATGTATGCATGTACATGTGCATGTGTGCTTGTGTATATGTGTGTATGTGTGTCTGTGTGTGCGTGTTTCTGCGTGTGTGTGTGGGTGTGGCATAGTGAACTAAAATATGAAGGGCATATATTACAGCTTTAAGAAGTACTTGAAAACATACATTAAAGTTTAGACAAAGAACTGTTATCTTAACACAATTGACAGGGGGTATATAATTAGTAATAGCTGTAACAGTTATTTTATTCTTATTTTAATTTTAGTGCAGAGCTAAGTGTTATCAAATGCTCAAGATTTTCATACATTTATCAAAACAAAGCATGGTTACCAAAAGTAAATTCAGCTGAAATTACACAATGCATGGGCATTGCATTTGATGCCAATTATTCATTGATTTCAAGATTTATTTAAAAACAATATTTATTCATTTAGATAGTTATTGAGATGTTCATTCAATATTAATTCCCATCTGAGGAGATTTTGGGAAGTCACAGCCCTCACTAGTCTGTAACCCATGGTATTAGATTAGCTCCATCAAGAAGAGTCAAGTTCAGAAGTAGTGGAACCGGCATATTGTGAGGGCTGTCAGTCTTGTACATCGAATTTTCTCCTTTAGCAGAATTCAAGAGCTCTTTATTGAAATCCCCTCTCATCTTTCCATAACACTGCACCAGTGAGTATCATGGAAATACTTGCAGGTAGGCCTGTTGAATTGTGAATATGCATATGTGTGATTGAAGACAGCGACACGGTGAGAGAGGAGAGGTATCCATCCATAAATCCAATAAAGTGGTGACATTTAGGGTTATTAAATTCTGTAAACATTCCCCAGGTGGTCCAAATGTAATATCATGCCTTTTCTATTGCACCTCCTTCTTCACCTCCTTGTTTGCACCCATGTCTCACCTACTCATTTAATGACATGCATTTCATTCTTTTTAAGCCTCTATAATGTTGAACCAGCGCCCTACTTTTGTTTACAGTGAACCCAACGATCATCTTTACTCTCATTTAGAGATTGGCAGTGTTGATGTTGTTTGATATTGTGGGGATGATCAGGATCAATTTGTATTAGATAAGTTATCTTTCATAATCAATAGTTCATTGTAAACTATCTCAACAGTTTGTTGTATATTTGCTGTGTCTATATTCTCAGCTGCCACCAAACTGCAAACATATGTTGTCAAGTCAATGATATTAGGTTGGTTTTTAATATCATTTTTAGGATGTTTAATGCCAAATATTTCAATGCAAATACAGAGAACTGCTGTTGCTGGTATTCCCATAGCTTCCAAATGGGCAAGGATTTAGGTTCAACCATCTTCTGATATTGTTTCTTGTAGGTCGAGCATCCCAAGTGAAAATATAGTGGATTATAAAATCCAACTTAAACTTAACATTGTTTTGAATTAATGCTGTTCAAATATCAGTAAAATCAGAATTAGTACTTTTACAAGGACAAAGGTTTGTAATATTTCTTTTAGTTTTGCTACTTTTAATATGTTTATATCATAGTAAGACCTCATTTACATTATGCAGAATATTAACTTGTTTATAAATGAGTTTATTTTTGTTCTGTTGTTCTTTTTTAAATAGTGGTATCAATATTAGTTCTAAAATTCACTTTTTTTTAGACTGCTCTTGCTTTTCCCTTAGATCTTTTTGTACTTCATGTACCTTTTTTCTTGCCCTATAGTTTTTTTTTTTTTTGTTTTGTTTTTTATGGAGCTGCTTCTAAGGCTTGAATGTTCAATCTGTACTGGATTAAAACCAATCCTGGTGCTCTTACATTTGTCCTTAGATCTTCTCCTCACCTTTCTCCACACTTTTCTACTTCATTTCATGCCATTGTAACAGCAATCTCCTCCTTGGCCCTGCTCTTGTTCACATTTGTCCTCATCTACTTCCCCTCCAACCTGTCATATTTTCCACTTATCTGTGTTGCTTTTTATCCAGCTGTTCCATCAATTCAGTCTCGCACTTCTGTTGCTATGCTTTCCCATACAACCAATCAAGAAAACATGCTCAGGTAACTCCCCAAATATGTCAAATAGACACATTTTTTAATGTTCTATTAATGTATTTATTGAGTCATTAATTAACAAGCTGTGAGATCCTCTTAGGTATCCATTCACATCATTACACATTCGGCCAAGACAATTATGAGTAGATTTTTTTTCACTGTATTGTATGTAAACCAGCAAAATGCTTTGCCCTTGTGACATAAAAAGACAACAATAGTACGTTCATTATGTCTAATAATACAGTCTAATTAGGAAGAGGAAGAGTGCATGTTTCTACTCCTCAGCTTCCTTCAGCCTTTTACTTTCTCATTTGCAATGCACCAGTTAATTCCAGTGTAGATGAAATGGTGCTTTTTGGCAAATACTATGCTATGCAGAATAGGTTTCTTCCAGCATTCTGCATACTGTCCGGCAGAGTGGGTTGACTGAAGCCTTCAATTACAATGCTTAATCCCTCAATATGCGTATGATTTTGAGGCTTATCTATTTCAGCTTTAGAAAATACCAGTGGCTAGATTAATTCAGGTGTAATTAATTCAATGTTGTTTAGCAGCAATGAAAGAAAAACAACAATAAAAAAGCACGGTTCGTTATGGAAGAAGCATAAAGATTATACTCTATATCAGATGAAGGACAGAAAGACGTATTTGAGTTTGAATTTCATCACTTCAGCATGTGCATGCATGTGTGTCTGTTTCAGTGTCTTCTTTTGGTTTTATTTTTTTTCATCTGAAATTATATGCACTATTCTACCATCTGCCATATAGGCCCCTTGGTAAAACTAAGTACTTTTATCCGGGAGTTGCTGCATGCATTTTTGGCCTATTCAAGAATGCAATGAATTACAGATTTTTGAAAGAACCCGAAAATTGTGAATTGGAGTTAGTGATCGCATGACCTGAGGTGCAGGCTAGTTTCTAGAAGAGATCAGCATGCCATTACCTTTCCAGTGAATTCCAATGATAACCCACATTGTGGTCTAGCATTGGTCCTGAGAAAAACCTTGCAGTCCCACAGCTAACAAAAAGATCACACTCAGTAGCACCTTTGCAGCAGTGTCTTAACTACACAGCGGGTTTTTTTTAGTCGGTGGGGTCTCAGGCTCAAATCCCAATATGATTTCCTGGTTATTGCCGCTAGGGGTCCAGTAAGCACTGTTATCCGAAATATATTTCGCCATTGCCATTAAAGTTCATTTGAAGAGTATGGTGGTCATGTTTCGAAAGCTAAATTCAAATTAACTAAATATACTCTATATAAAAGCAAAGTAATACATCAAAATACTGAAATAACACCAATTGACAATTACTGAATTTATAATGTATGTCCAAGGTGCACAAAGAACGCTGACATCACTTAACAATTTCTTTGGTTTCCCTTAATTAATTAAGGTCATCCAAGACGCTGGTCTTCCCAAGAGCAGACAATGCTCTGATTGGCATAAACTCACAATAAATGCCTCTGCACTTGTGAAAATAGGTGTCAACTTGAAAACTGCGCAATTGGATTTGTATCCATAATGTGATGAAATGACATATATATTATGATTCATCCAGGAAGCTGTGTTTGCTTTCTTCCCACAATTTAATAAGCACTGCAGACCCACAGGGAGCCAGAGAAGCCTTCTGTATTACCACCTATTCAATTTTATAAGATGAGTAAGTAATGCCACACAATGAAGATCAAATTTTTCAATGTTGTTTTGACATTTTTGCCTGGTCATGTTTTTTTTAATTGTTCTTTTTTTTTGTTTTGCATCATCTTTTTTTTGTACGCTTACTGCAAGCTACAGAATCAAATAACCTGGCTCAATGGCTAGTCTCTGTATTCCAACATTCAGTTAAGTTTGTTGATTGGTAATTAACTTAGGTTAATACAAAAGATACCGTGACCCCTCCACATCACTACAACTGCAGGCCAACTATTTGATCTGGTTAACGATAGTGAAGTTCTCTGCTACCTGTTGTCAAATAGGTAGCAGGAGCAACATGATGTCCCTATCTATTTCTATTGCTTTGGACAGCTAATTAAAATCTTTATCTTTAAAGGAAATAGAAAAAGGTATGTTAAAAGATTTTTGACCTTCTTGAAATGAAAGAAATGATAAAAAAAAATAGTGAGAACTTCCTATCTTTAATTAAGTCAGAGTCTAATTCAGTAGCCAGCAGGACGGAGGGTTTATGACCTACATTGCAGAATGCCACCAGGAGGTGATCAAGAAAATTTTGCAACAGTCAGATGTTGTGACCAACATTATCATACTGTCTTCAGTGTTCACACCCATCCAGCTGGCCTTTTTTTGGCAGCTCACATGATGTAAAAGCCTTCTGGTCCTCTGGGAGCAGGAACGAATATGGCTAAGGGTCTCATCTCTGTCTTACCATCCCCTGGTAATGACTTCTAATGGATAGGGCCTTGAGCGTGATTGGAATATAGAGGGCCCCATCAAAGCCCTGCCCTGTGCATCTCACTGCTCATCCAAACACTCATTTACTCACTCATGACACTCTTAAATCCACTCTGGTCTTGGGCCTTTTAGTTGTTTATCATGCATGGACATCATAAATAGAAGATGCCTCTTGAAGTCACTGTCAGAACAAACTATACATGGTGTTCATCAAAATGTTTCTGGTAACATAAGCTTTAGAGTTGAAGTCAGTTAAATGTTAATGATAAATGGCAGGGGCCAGGTTGAGCCGATCAGGAGAGGGATGCTGGTCAGTGGAGTGGTAATGCTTTGCATTTTACAATCATTATCTAATAGGGGATAAATTCTAAACAAGGCCTGTAAAGATATTAAGCAAACATAATCTTGCAAGATAACGACAGTACATAATGAAACACACACATCCCAAAAAAGAATAATTTGGGAAACATTGAACTTATACACCGACCAAGAGATCTTCAGATGGATTTACAAGGTGAAACGTGGTACAGTCATCTTTACTCACCCTCACTTTAATAATCAGAAATGCTCTCTGCTTGTGCACTGTCATCTTGGTTAGATGCATCAGCCTGATTATTTCTCACATTTTGCAACATTAATAGCCTCCCAACAGCATTTATTAAATACACTAACTGTTGTTTGTTAAGCACAGACTTGAAATTTTAGCACATTGATCAAACATTTCAGGTCAAAAAGACAGCAGAATTATTAGACACAATTTTAAGAAGGAATAGCGATGAGTTCACTGCAGAGATGGAAATGTGAGGAAAGCTTACTTCCTGATAAGAGTGATGATTATGTTCCAAAAAGGTCCTGTGATGACAATGAGGAAGTTTGGCTGAATATTTTTAGTAACAGTACTTGGAGGGTGAAAGTTTTCTTCTTTTTCTTGACTATCTACGATAACCGTCAGGTATTCAGAATATTCAATTTTCTTTTCGAAAGGCTTTTTGAATATCAGAACATCCCATGTCACGTTTGTTTCTGTTTGTTGAATTGCAGGTCACAGGTTTGCTGGCTTTCTATTAGAATTTGGACTGTTCCATGTAAATTGTATTGGAACATACCAAGTCCAATTGGGCAAAGTGATACTGTATTTCTCTGTAGATATGTGCAGTCCATGCTTTGTACGTGAATAGTTCACTGAGAAAATATGCAGCACAAGAATAAAGTAATCATGTCACTGAATGTCAGAAGGTGTTTGCTCAAGAGACTATTTGTACATCCACATAAAACAAATGGTGTGTTCAGTGAAAACATTCCTCTGTGTTAGCAGTTCTGCAACACTAGAAATATAAAATACACAAAACTTAAACATCACACATTCAAGTCGTGAGAGAAAATCCAATATTTGTAAGTAGTTTTTTGGATAATTTTCGCTCTAATTTATGACAGCTCAAATGAATTTAGATGCACTGCACGTCACGCCTTGAACAATGTGCCTTAAATTGAATCCAGCTGTTTTTTTTTCTTTTGATTACAATTCGAAAGAGTAGAACCCTTGCCCTAAAATGCATATTGAGTCTTTGAATTGTTTTATCATGAGCCAAAATAAATATTTTGATTTATTTAAATGTGGTTGAACAGTTAGTCTTTGAAACTATTTAGAGTCCATAACCCTCAGCTAGTCATATAGTGTACTGTTCTGTACAGTTTTATAGTCAATTATTGGACCCATTTGAGGAAAATTTGGGCGAAATGTGTTGAAGTGTTTGATAACCATCAGTGTTCACAGCAAAGCTTACTGTGTGATGTCTGCATGGCTGCAATCCTGCTGATATTGAAAATAAATAGGGTCAATAAATCTTGGTGTGATGGACCACTTGGAACTTTGACACACCAGTGATGATGCTTAATAGGCTCCCAGTCACAGTGCCCCCACCCAGACGCTGCCTCATCAAGGTCAGCCAGTAGTGTATGGATGTGTCTGTATTAAGCCACAGGGCTGTGTGTGACCCATGCGCTTATTTATTGCTTTCAAATATTACAGAAATGCACTGACCATGAAGAGGCAGGGGAAAAAAAACTGTTTCACTGATTTTCTGAGTTTCACTGAGTTTCTATATGCCCCCTTTAATTCTGAATATCTTTTTTCTGTCTTTACTGACCTTCAAAGCATTTCACCAAAAAATTGCTGACAAGCTGATAAAAATGAATAAAAAGGATAATAAAAGGAACCCAAAGTAATTTTAAAAGCTGCAAAGAAATTAGCTCAAATTTGAAACATTTAGGAGGAAAATACCTAGGTATTAATGCTATACAGTAGATAAACTGTTGATTAAATATTTACAGGATATTGCTTGAAAATAAAAGGAAATTCATTTGAATCTGCCGTAAGTGCAGCATCACGCTGAAATATTCCTAGAAGATTTTCTTGAAAAAAATGAGTGGCATACCATGTCACAACATGCTTTTGATAATCTGGGCATTGCTATAAATGCTATTTTTAGTTGAATCTGTTTTGTAATATTTATATCCTATGGCTCAGAAGAAGAAAACTTAATTAAATGGAAGACTTGTGTATGTCACACAACAGCAGCACAGCTCCTCTGGTGCAGTGTGACCTAGTTAGAAACAAACATTTAAACACCTCGGTGCAGAGCAGCCTGTGTAGCTCCCACACGACTTATTTGAATTCACGCCTGTTTTGTACTCGAGGTCAAAAGGTGGTTTGCACTTAAAATGTATTTGCGTGTTCTCCATTACCTTCCACAAAATAACAGTTCAAACTAGCAACATTACCACTACAGTGACATTCATTCAGCTGCAGTTTTAATGACTATCTCTTCTCTGCACTAATGCTCACTAAATGGGAATTTGTATGTATAAACTGAAGTAAAGTAGATTTTAAAATTATGATGTCAGGTGTCAATATCCCCTTGAAAAGGATTTGAGTGCTATTGTTGTAAGCTGGATTATGTCTGGGTCAGACTTTTAGCTTTTGATGGTACATTTACTGTCAAATAGTTCCCCTCACTCAGACTACACATTTGTCCATTCCATCAAAAAAACTGGCATAGTTTTTTGTTTGTTTTTTCAAATCATGGAATAACAAGCCTTGGAGTATGTCATCTTATGCAAATTTGGGGTATGAAATTGTAAAGTAACAGCGAACAATTGTGGTTCTATAAAACAATGTACATTACATTCACAAAACTAAAACTTAGAGGCAGACACTTTCCAGCAGTCCCCTGCAATTACCTGATCCTCCATTTCGAGATTCCAAGCAAATGTCATTCTGTAAACATCCTCAAGACAATCAGCAATCTATTGCTTCAATAAAAATAATAATGATAATAACAACCGAAACACCGAAGAAGAGGAAGAAGAAGAAGAAGGAGAGAACGAAGAAGAATATATATATCGTCATGCATTTACTGACTTCTCTGTTTTGTTAATGAGCAATACCAATTTTTAGTCATTCACAATTCATGATACAACAGTGACATCAGTCGCATTAACTGGCACATTATTGGCATTTTGATGAGCTGTTCAACTGAACTTGTTTCACAAAGTTGAGATGTAGGCAGCTTCTTTTTTTTTCAATTGGGTTTTAGGTGTTTTCAGGAAAATAGCCCCAGTTAAACATATAACAGAGGCAGCAAAGTGACACCACATGCGGCCACATGGGTGCTAAATGGATTTTTTGCTTTTAGGCTTTACTTGTAATATTTAAGTTGGAGGTGATAATGGTGTTCTTTTTGCCTTTAATTGTGTGTGTGTGTGTGTGTGTGTGTGTGTGTGTGTGTGTGTGTGTGTGTGTGTGTGTGTGTGGGGGAGTGGGGGTGTGGGTGTGCGTTTGGTTGGAATTGCGGACATATTATGTGTTTATTTTTAAA
>CAAKHD010012467.1:75290-90108 GCA_901007705.1 Fistularia tabacaria | reverse complement strand
AAAAAAAAAAAAGAAGAAAAAAAAAAAAAAAAAAAAAAAAAAAAAAGGCTTTTTGTCTCTACTTCCCCCCCCCCCCCCCCCCCCCCCCCATTATGGGGACATTTCATCTATAAATGTATGCATGCATATGTACATATCTGTTTTTGTGTGCATGTGTGTGTGTGTGTGCATGCGCATGCACGTGTGTCATACGTCCAGGCATGAGGGTGATGTCATATTTGATGACATCATTATAGGAGACATGCAGGGAGCAGAGATTAGTGGCTGAGGCTCTTTTTGAATAGCTCTCCACAGCTGCTTTATCTGTGTCCTGCTCTGGCCTTTATCCCCTTGTGCCAGTTCTGTCAATGCGTAAGTTAGATCCAGAAAGAGCTTCACCCATAGCCTATTACCAATCCAACAGTTCTAATTAAACATGGTTAAACCCTCTCCCCCACATTCCAGTCTCAAGACCACCAAACCTTTGGCTAGTCCCAGCAGCCAAGTCACTTTGCCAAAGTTGAGCTCTGGCCTCAAACGCGCAATTTTTTCTGCCCAGCATGAGCAGTCCCCCTCCCCAGCTGAACTGAGTATACCCTCTGGGTTGGCTGGCAACACAGACACCCCACTAAAAATCACCACTCACCGATCCAACAAAAGCTCCTTCACCAACAACGGAAGATGAAGCAATTGTGGCTAACAGAGAAGTGTCGCACCTCACACTCAGAGTGACAGGACAAAGAGCAAACACACAAGCAGGCACGCACAAGTACTGACATACTTATACACACTCTGTGAACCCACACAAGGGGGGCAGGGCTAAGCTGGGTTGCGCCACACACACATCCATGCGACTCCTCCCGCTGCACACCATAAGCAGGCTCCTCCCTGCGCAAGAAGCCAGAGACGGGAGAGGTGCAGTCAGTCATTGACAGGGAAAGGGATAGGTTTAGGTGGAGACAGCAAAGGACAAAAGGGTGCACATTGTCATCATTCCCAAATCAGAGTCACCATTAAATTCATTCATGTGGATCAAGAGCAGGACAAGGCACTGTGTCAGATTTCCGACACAGCACAGGAAGTAGGGCATGCTGTACACAGGAGAGAGAGGAGAGGGACAAGCCAGAGAGAGCATTGTAGCGCTCGCTCCCCACCCCTTAAAGCAGCAGCAGGGGTAAAGATATTCAGAGAGGGAGAAGGAAGAACCACAAGTGAGGAGTGGAGGCAAGCAACAGTCAGAGAACAAAAAAAAAATGGAGCTTTGAAAGCACCAATGCCCTCATCCATATCAGCATTTCTTTTTCTCCCTCTCCTCTTGCTCTGGCTCAGCCTCAAGTTCTCTCTCCGCCTGCCCTCGATTGTTTAGTGGAATTCTTACAATGCTTGGTGAGTGTTCTCCTGATCTTACAATGTCACTCATTGCCGTTTGTGTGTTGCTTTGCTTGGGTTCATGCTCCATGGGATGCAGAGGCTGCTACCCTTAACTCTCATGAGCTTTGTGTGTGATGTTCATAGTCCAGCCGTTACATTCTGCTGCCTGTCAGTGACAATGCTTGGGAGGTTGCTCTCTTGAGCATAGACTACTACCGCTGGCGTACATTCAGTATACTCAGTCATTGTTATATAATTGATTAAAACTCCCAACAGGAGCTCATGCTGAGTTGTGTATTTACCATGTTTGATTTAAAACACCAGAGACATAATGTGGAGATGAGCTTTTGATTGTCAGCATTGGAACATGTACTAAATGTAGCAATCGCACACAAAGCTGGCCTGTATGACAGCCAGCTAACACAAATCAGATGACTTGGCCAGGCTGTGGGTAGATCTGGGATGACATTCTCTGCCCAAGTCATAGTTTATGGTCTGGGAAGAGTTTGTGGCCCAAATACAGAGGCGGGGAGTCTTCAAGAGTGACAACTACAATCACTAAGGAACACTATGTTGACCCCTGAAGGGGGGAAATCACGAGCACTTGGTTATAAGTCTCCATCTTATAAATTAATTTTAATGAACTTTTCGCTTTTTGTCAACCTGATAGTCGTTGATCGCATTGTAAATGAAAATGTTGTATTTGCTACTGTGGCAGTTTTTTTCCGACTTTGGTCTTATTTAGCTTTATTTATCAGCCAACATCCATTTCACTTTGATTGTATTTCTTGTTGAATATTTTTGTTGCTATCATTTGAATTTTTTTTTTAATGTTCAGAAGAGTAGCCAAATTATCAATTATGAAATGATCAGTTTGCATCATTCAACTGAAACCTCAACAAGTTTGAGAATTTGCTAATCATCTTAATTCATTTTTAGAAAGGATGGCCACATTTTTTAACACCTGCTCATGAAATGACTGTAATTGCTGCCTAGCTATCACATTTGATTGATTTATTTTGCTCTTTTTTGTCCATATTTGTATTCCACAATATTTCGGTGAAACTGCAACAGTCGTAAACAATTGCATGAGCTGATTAAAGAAATTTAACATTAAAATTTTGCAAACAGCGCCTGGTGCATTATTTTAAACTAATGAAGTATTTTATTTTGACTTTATTTACACCAACATATTATTAAAGTAAAAAAAAAAAATACAACACAATATACCGATCTATTAATCTCTAACAATGTGTCAGTGTTAGAACAACACTGCTGCCCATGGTATTTGTAGAATACTTAATTTGACCTTTCAGTGATGCTTATTTTCTTTTTTTTGTTGTTGTTGGTCTTTCCCATCAGTGTTTTGTCTCACCCCCTCTTCCCACTGATATGAGGTGAATGGCAAGGCTTGATTTGGCTTCGCATTCAGGACCATGAATTAGACAAATAAATGATCCACTGCAGGATAACGTTGCAGTGCCATCAAGTGCAGAGTATTCATTTATTTATCTGTATGAATATATATATTTAATTTATTTATCTATCTATCTAATTACCTGTATATTTAGACAAGTAGTAGTAGAAAAGATTAATCGTTTTGTTTCAGTCATGTTTATGAACATTGTATTGAAAGGGTTCTACACTGATATTTACATTTTAGGTATTGAAATCAACCCTTTGAATTTTTCTGTCAACCATTTGATGTTGGTTAGAGAATAATCTATACCCACCAGAAGTTCAAAATAAGACTCTCTCTTTCTAAATGTACCGTACATGGCACAAAAAATTGCATTATCTTTCAAATTTTTTCTTGCATTTAAGTCTTATCTTTGGGATCTGAAGCCAAGTAACAATGAGAAATGATATGTGTATACCAAACAGATTCTCTGCTCTAACGAGGTTAAATGAAAGATGGCATGCAACAGAATTCAAGCAAACATATTTCCCTTCGAGGAGACTTCATTGGAGAATACCATATTTGCTGTGGCACAAAAATATATAATGGTTTGATGGTTTCCCATGCTTGTTTACTGCAGTATGCAGATATTTTTCAGTGTGTGAGCTCAGCCGGTGGTGCGTCCTGTTGAGTCCTCCAGAGCAATGCAGAGCTTGACTTCTGCATGTTATGCTACCAACAATTGTACCAGTCTGCATTTGTATGCGGTAACAGTGTGATTCCTGTTTTTCTGTGCTGGAGGTAGTGCATGCTTCCATGCATGAAGATATCTCTTTATCCACATTATTATATGTGTAAAGTCTGTACATAGATACATTTTTAAAATGTGCCGTTGATGTGTTCAGATGATCATATTTTAGGTCAAACCCTACTCAGCGTTATCCTACAGAGGAGATGACAGGGTGAGAATGAGCTCTGAGTCATTATCACACTGGGAAAAATCATTTAGAGTGAGTACAAGATAAGAACTAAAGGAATTGAATAAGATGACTGAAATGACATACTAACTCAGACTATCCATTTGTTTGTTCTCTAATATATTGTGCATTCATTCCTACTGGCTGAATAAACCTGTTATGCAATATCCACCACACCTTTGGGAAGGTCTCTTTATGACATTTACGTAAAGTTTTGTTAATTCAAGTAATTCCATATAACTGAAGCATACATTCATCAGTACATGTTTATTTTTACGGCTGGGTGATATGAAAATGCATTAGATAAATATTCATACATCATTTCTGTAATAAGAAGTAGCCAGTTTTTGATATTGATATATTTCATGGTGTTTATATGGGAATAAATTTCAGACATGCTGTCAGAAGCAAAAAAAAAAAGACATCTCGACAGTGACAGTGTCATTCGTCCGACCTTTTGAATTTATCATTGAAACAAATTCAATGTTTTTTCAAAATGGTCATAATTTGCTGTAATGCCTTCTAACATTTTTTATTTCTTTATTTTTGATGAGAAAAAACAAATCTGCATGGTAATTCATTTTTTAATTCATTTACTCAATAATTATTTTTTTTGCTTAAATATTCGATTAGTGTCTTGTTTTTTTTTTTGTTTTGAGTTTGACAGTCATTCTAAAATATAATATAAAGCTTACATAAGAGCAATTTCTCGTTAGTTCTTCACTTTATGGCTTTTCAAATTTAGTGATGCCTCCTAATAATATATGGTACTTTCCTGGTGATTTTATATATTTTTTTTAGATTTTCATCTAAAATTTTCTATGATTCTACATTTTCTGCGGAGTTTATAAAAATGTTCACAACATTCCTTTTAATGTATGTGTCTATGTTTGTTTTTGTTTGATTGTTTTATACCCAAGTTGTGTAGTTTGTCAAAATTATTGTATGGTATCGTATTTTGTTAAAGTTTATGGAAACTGGCAATTAACTGATATTATTGTTCATTATTTTGAGAACTATTAAATTAGTTAATAATGCACATTATAATATCAATGTTGCAGAATTTGCTACATATTGTGGTTTTATCAATCTCTATCATGAATGTATGTCTGTCATCTTTTTTTTTCAGAAACTGCAAAGTCTTCCATCGCTCTGTTGAATCTCTTTGTGTCTTTTTCAGAGTGATCTGTCGCTTTGTTATTACTCTGTCATAGATTATCTCTGTGATGTATATTGATTTAGTGAGAGCTGATGAAGTGGAGCAGAGCATTTGAGCAGACAAACTCAGAGGAGAGGGCCAGGGGGTACTCAGCCTTGAGGGTCAGGGGTCTGGACCACTGGCATTTTGAATAGAGGAAATGGAGACATACCCACAGTCTCACATGCATGAACAACCACATGTGCTCTCTGCATCAATGTCGATGTGCCAATGTATAGATGACAATATCTCATCAATGATCATTTTCAACAAAATCCAATTTTCTTCAGTGCAGCTTGTAATTACCTAAACGATCCGTTGTTCCTTGATCACACTCAGGATCTAGTTCTCATTTTATAAAGTGAAGGGGCATGAGAAAACCAATGCGACCAAAGTTTCAGGGAAACAATGTCACGTTTATAATTTCATATTGACATGAGTCTTACTTTCAGATTTCTACAGGTTCCGGAATTTATGAGATTTTAATGTACTGTACTTTAAAAATTACTTGTGAGTACATGTTTATAAAAAATTCTTGATAGTAGAGGTAGTAGCATTTGTAGTGGTGGTGACATTATTATAGATTTGGAAGCAAAAAAAAAGGGATAATCATTAAACAGATCTAAAAAAGTTTAAATTTGTCTTTAAAATACACTCAGTCAGATGGGTATGACACATTTACAGGATATTTTGGATGTTCCGTGACACACACACAGACATCTAAGGCTGGTTTTGGACAAAACAATCTAAGCGAAAACCATTTAAAGTGACATATTCAATTACAGGCCATGCATGACAGTGAAAGAACGCAACCCTCACGCGAAACTGTCTCATTTCTGATGGCTTATATTTATTGAGTTTAATGCTTTGAAATGTGCTATGTGCATCAGCAAATTGGAGCTTAGAATACGGTGGCTTCACTCAAGCTTCCCATCTTCTTTGTGAATTAAAGATGATTGAAGTAATTTGTGTAGAAGAAATGCAGCAACATTATTCTGGAACTTCTCAACCCAGCCTATCTGAGAAAGGATGAAAGAGGAGCATATGCTCATGATGGGTCAACGAGCGTTCTGTGTTGTCAATAATTGAATCACTCATTTGCGCTCCCCTGCCCTGAAGGCTATAGCGACGAGTCAATAGGAACAACAGGAAAGGAAGGCTCTCAAGCAGCAGCCCCTCTTCACTTCTCTCTTTTCCTAACTTTGCCTTTATATCTTTATTTCACCCAGACAAATACACCGGAGAGCTGTCATCAGCTGATCCATGTGGCTGTCCTCCAACATCGAGTCACTTTAAAAAAATGACATAGATGGCAGGCTATTTAGGGAGGGGTTTTTTTTTTCTTCATTTTTGTTTTAATTTCCCTGTCACTTCATTCCCTGCCCCACACCCTAATGGGAAGAAGATGTTCTCTGTAGATAAAGAGGATCTTTTAACATCTTCTTAACAAATATTGACTGACTTTGTGGCAGCACAGAATTGCATTGATCGGGCTTTTCATGACAGCATCTGGATGTCGTAATCATTAATGATTTTAGGAGGACAATGAAGGTGGGGAGTAAACAGTGTGTGCTCTCGTGTTTAACTCGAGGACTCAGGAGGAGGGTTAGGTGACGAAGAAAATCCTCAGAATTCATTAGTAAAGCTTGGGTTGATTCACCCCTTTTCAGGTTGCTCTAAAAACAACTTGCGC
The DNA here is from genome assembly GCA_901007705.1 of Fistularia tabacaria. Lineage (NCBI taxonomy): Eukaryota > Metazoa > Chordata > Actinopteri > Syngnathiformes > Fistulariidae > Fistularia > Fistularia tabacaria. Next base: position 83,491 of record CAAKHD010012467.1, on the reverse strand, counting down.
TTTGCATTTTTATGAAACTATTCAGCCTTACAAACTATTTAATGTCTGGTTTTAGAACAAATGTATTATAGATGCGTGCCACGGGCAACCACCACCTTGTGTGTATTGTTGATAATAGGGAATTGTAGAATAATGTGTAATCCTCAACCATCTAATCTGTCAAGGTATTTTATTGCATTTATGCAGACTCTTTCTAAATATATCATGCCATTGTTGTGGGATTTGCATTTTCATCAATAGATTTGATTTTTTAAAGAGACGGTTCTACCCACAAATAAAACAAAACATATTAATCCTTTTACGCTGTGCTAGATTTTCCAGCACGACTGGATAAACACAAGATTTGTGTGAATGATTCCATGCTGACTTTGCAGGGCGTAGCTTTTCAAAAGAAAACAGTTGATGGGAAAACAGCCTTCAGCAAATTCTGTGGATCCACTAACATCTTTTTTTTCAAGTGTTATATTTCACTTACTTATTTCACTTATATTTCACTTCTTATACTTTGAGCACCCCAAGATAATTACAGCCCTTGGTCCATTGTATTCAAGAGGCCAAAGATATCTCTAAAGACCCATTTGTGCTCCATGTTACACACTTAGCCCTCAATCCATACTCTGTGATGTGATGTTTTATTTGTGGAAACTTTCAAATGCATGTGAAACCAAAAAGTGAAATGGATACTAATGGTAACAGTTATGGCAATAGCAGCAAACCATGTCATGATGTATGAAATAAGGATCAGCAACATACTGCACAAATTCAAGATTCTGCACCATTATCATGTTTCATGATGAAACATATGACTTTGGTGTACCCTCAATTACACACAGTATCTATGCCAACATAAAGCTGAAAACCGCAGTCAGATCAGACAACAGTCACTATGGATGAAGCGAATGCTGCTGACATGTTGCTGTAAAGATGGAAGACTAACTAATATGCAGGACTTTACAGAAAGCTATAGAATGAAAGTAGTATCCTAGTTTACAGCATGTTCTCTTTTGCTTTTATTAGTCCGCGGCAAAATGCCTGACTATGCTTTCTGGTTTTCCAGCTTTAAGGCTACGGCATCTGTTTTGCACACTCCTGCTCTGAATACCCATAACTAAAACAGCTGTGATCCAAATAATGGTTGTCTAGTCTGCTGCTGAAAGCTGATCTGAACTTCTGACAACTTTTGTCATAATGATCCGGCTGGGAGTGCTGCACCACACACAAGAATACACAGTAATTTTGAGAGAAACATGTTTCTGTGTTTCGTTGAAGAAATCATTATCTGGTTGTGAAAACACAAGTGTAAAAACCTGCTGGCTTCCGTGCATTTTGGTTTGCATTGAATTGTTTCAAGTGTCTTATGATCACTGTTATATTATTTGCAGTGGTTTGGTTGTTTCCAAAGTTCTCTCACTGCTCCTCTACCCTGCATCATTGTTTTCTCATCCAACTTGTGTCACCCTCTCACCTTCCACCACCCACATTTTCGCTATTCAAACTTGTGGCAGCGTGCTTGGAATGTGCTGTATCCATGGATTATTTGTCTCTGCTCCCCCCCACACTTCTTTTCATTACCTCTGTGCAGACAGGTGGTGCTCTACTAAACAGGTTAGCAGTTAGTAAGGGAATCGCTCCTCAGTAAACGCTTGCAGGCAGACACTTAGCTTAGAGAAGCCCTGTCTCTCCCACCCTCTCTTCTGACCCTGTTCTGTTGCTGTCTAGTGAAGTACACATGCTTATGACCTTGTGTATTCCCACCCACACACTCCTTGGCAACTATTTGACATGAGTATCTTTTTAGAATAACAGGATAGTACAAATGCATTTTTTTATTCATGTATGTTTTTCATACAGACTGACACATCTATTGACAGAAATCCTCACCTTGTGTTTATGGACAAAAACGGTTGCTTATTTTTATTTTGATTAAGGATTGAAGTAATACTCTGAAGTAAGCCTTCAGAGTCCTGGTTAAAGAGCAAATCCAACTATTGTTCAAGAAGTGCTCAGCACGACAAATTCACTCAAATATTTCTAATTATATAGATACAGAGATCCTCATTTCAAAGTTGGAAGAAAAAGCATATAAATATGATATCAGAACAAATCAGATATGGAGCAACAGGCAAAACAGCCCAAGACCACTGGCTACTTACCTGTTAGAAAATACAGTCTGGAATAATACTTCACACGGCATGTGCAGTGAAGTTGATTACAGCCTTTGATCTACCATCTTTATTTAAGGGTTCCATTTCTGTACTTCTGATAGGAATGTAAAAAGGGTTTGAATAGCCCATTGTCTTATTATGTTTCCCTTTTAGTCAAATGTAAAGCGATAATGCCCAGGGTTACCAACCAATACACTGCCTGATACTTGAAAAAAGTAGCTGAAAAGAGTTTTGTTTTGTTTTATTTTGTTTTTCCCATAAAAATGTACTCATATAATATCAATGTTTTGCAGCCACATGACTTGTACAAGACAGAAAACTTTTGTAAAAAATAATCATGTTTCAAAGAACAAAGAAAATTGAAATATTCTTAAGTTGCAGGGCTATATATTACAAACAGCTTTATCCTGTTGCAAGCATTTCCTGTCCCACATCATGTTTGGGAACAGCCACAATCTAAACAACCCTACGAGGTTCGATATCATCACAACCCAGACCAGAGGAATGAGGAAATCCCCCTGAGTGTTTAGCCAGGCTTTGCCTCAGCTTTGTAGTTAACCTTTAACCAGCCACTTTTTTTCCAAAACAGTAAGTCATACAAGTCTGGTTTCTTGCGATAAGAGTGAGCAACTATAGCTCATTGTATGGGATGGAACAAGTATATTTAACGTAAGCCAATTCACCTCCCAAATGATACTCAAATTGTATTTTTTATTGGAGAGCCCATATTTTCCATTGTGGATTTAAAAATATATTTCCCTGTTGGTGAATAGTACATTATGATCTTCTTTTCTTTTTTACTTTATTTTACTTTAATTTGTTTTTCTTAGTTGGTTGTTTTTTTGTTTATTAACTTTTTCAGTCAAATAATGGAATAATTATTTATTTACAGGAAGTATTTTAACACAAAAAAAGAAAAAAGAAAAAAGAAATAAAACTGGACCTGTTTGTGCACTCAGACATCATTCTGAATTCGTCTTCCTTCAGAATGTCTCAGCCATCCTATCAATCCTGCCTCAGAGGGTCACAAGCCATGAGAAAACAAGTAGACGCTCCATCTGGTTGTCTGCTTCCTCCCAAAACCTGGCTGGCCTAATTTTCTCTTCTTCTCTTACATCTTGTCATTCTTTTTTTCGCCCATTCCTGGATTCCTTCTCTATTGCCAAGGACCCAATATTTTCCCACAGAGAGTGGTGCAGAAGGCTGAGCCATTGTTCTCTTCTGTGAGGAAACAAGGAGGGAGGAGGGAATAAGCTGACTTCCTGATTGCCAACTTTGGGTCTGTGTCAGTGAGTAAAAACAAAAGAGATTCATCTGATGATGAGGAAGAAATCATGTGTTCCATTGGTAGGCACAAGCATCCATAATTGGGGGTTTGTAGTAAAGCTGCTCTCACTGTAACCAAATTACCTTCATGCAGCTGTCTTTAAATATTGCATAAGTTCACAGCGAGGATCCCATTTGATAATGTTAGCATACTAAATAATACCAGATTATTGTTTTGAGTTAGGGCTGAAACTAACACATAATTTCATGACATAATCTGTCAGTTATTATTTTTATTTGTAATATAATTTTCATTGTCTTCATCATCATCATCATCATCATTATCATAATCATTATCACCATCAGTATCACCATCATTTTTATTATTATTATTATTATTATTATTATTATTATTATTATTATTATTATTATTATTATTATTATTATTATTATTATATTATTATTATTATAATAACTGTTACAACTGGTCAAAAATGAAAAATTGATGCTTTTATCAATCAAAATGATTTCTACAAAATACTGATATCAATCTGAAAGAGGCTTAAAAAGAACTGTGTTTCAAAATTGCTCTAAACACACTCTTAACCACTCTTTTGTTGGGAGATTTAGGGAAATGTAGGGTAATAATCTATAAACACTGTAAAGTATTTCTATTTTTACCATCTTTGTATTTTAAATGGCTGACGTCACGGTGGGATAACACATTACTTCATAACAAAATAATGTTCCAATAAAGTGCTGTTCCACTGGAGTAGAGGCAGGCCCCTCCTGAATAACAGTACTGTCTTTTTAAATGCTATGTAGACGGGGGTGTGTTAGTAGCAGCAGACATCCTTTGGGAGCGGTGCGGTGTAACTCAGGGGGCAGAGGCTCCAGTCTTGTTCCCAGAGAATCAAAAATAGTCAGGAAAACACAGAGACCAGCATCTATTGAGGAATGCTGCTTAACATTTGGCTGTGTCTTTTGGGGATCCAGCGCGGAAAGATACTGCTGGACCATGTTCCATATATTCAGCAAATCGTGAGTCCAGGTTTTAATTTAAATGTTCATCTTTGGCCATCTTTGATTCTGTGTATAGTTATAGCACAGCTGCATGCTGTGGTTTACTGAAACTTCTGCTCATTAAGAACTTAGTGTGTTTCATCTTAACTCTTTTCTTTTAACCTAAATACCTCAATACTTTCCAAGTGAATTATGAACACAAAGAAAGGTCAATATAGTTAATTAAAAAAGAATAAAAGTGCAGAGAATGGTAAAGCAGGGAAGGATTGTGCTGACAGAAACACAAGGTCATGTTAAGACTTGTACAAGTACAATATTTAGAGCCAGAGGGGACTCTTGCATTTTAAGTGCAGACAATATCATGACATTGACAGAACGCCCAACAATTTTCAGGCAATAACGAATTAAAGTTACCTCATCTGTCTCAGCGGGGTTATGAAATGCAACTAGGAAAGCGAGAAAAAGTTGACTGACAAGAAATTAAAGTTTTGCCCACAGAGTTTTGTTTTTTCATTTTGAGTGGGAAGAAATTCTTTGCCCTCCTTATTTCTCCTTGCAGTCTTGAGTGTTTGCCTATTCCTTTGTCCAATGCCACAAGGGTGTTTGAATATTCAGGTCAAGAGGGTGAAAAGCACACTTCCTCATCTCCTCCACTCTTTTGCATAAGTAGTTAGCAGTTCACCAAGCATATTTATGCAACAGAAAAGGTTTTATTTGATCTTGCTATTTTATATCTTCCTCAAATTTTGTCCGCGAATGACTTGAATGACAATTGGGCACTGCTTTTGCACTTTGGCCTGTCTCTTTTAGACATACATAAGTACATAATTTTAATATGGCACATGTGAACTGATACACCATCATTTCCATGACCTTAGCCTGCCTTAAATATTCTTGCTATCACGGCCATGTCTGAGTCATATTGACTGATATGAGACTCTCTTGGTCCTAATACTTCCTTGCTGACTCTGTCAGGCTCTATACTTATAACATAGTTTTGCTTCCACTGATGGTGATATTAGGCTATTACTTAATTATGGGTTATTACAAGATGTGTATTTGACTGCTTATTCCAGTAGTATTTTTTTTACAAGCCAGTCAAGCAGAAACAATAGCATTTTATGGTGTCAGAACCTTTTGCTAAATGTTTTCTTATATCAATTCAATTTCTAATACCAAACTGCTGTAATACCTCAGTAGCCTTCTGGTTTTGACAAAGAGTGCATGATTGCCCGAGGGCAGATGATCAGACATTGAAGTGGACAGGCATTTGCTCAGTTTTGCCAATGTTTTTCATCATCTCCTGTGTTACCTTTATTATGTCCCCTCTTTTTATCTGGTGTCACTGACAATGTCCCTTTGGCTTCAAATATAATCAATAAGAATTTGGGTGCAAATAGCTTTCATTGTTGGCAAATTAATGATTTTATTTCAAGGTGTTCATCACAAAGATGTGTCTTAAAGCCATTTCTCTGTTCATCTAATGACATGGCATTGAGATTCGAAGGCTTGAAAGTACATTATTTGAAGCACATAAATAGAATCTTTAAATCATGATAAATGTTACATGTCATACTCAGTACCAGTCTGATGCAACTTATTGCAGAAGAAAAATGTAGGTACAGTAGGTAGCTGTATACATGGAGTAGATTGTTTTAGATGCAAAGACAGCAAATTTAAGGTTTCCAGTTTAAATATCAGCACCCTTGAGATTTTTTTGCTCCCTATCTTTCTGTGGTAGCTGTGCATCAATAGTACTTGGTTAATTTTAGATTACTTCTTTTTTGTGACCAAAAAGGTAAAAACAGATCTCGAAATTCCTTTCATAGACCGTAATAACAAAACTGCTGTCTCCATATCTGCAGCTATATACTTCTCTGTTATACAATTATCTATCTCTATGGTCAAGAGACGATAGGAGGCAAGTGTATTGGATTAAAATGATGTGGTGAAGCAAACACCACTAATGTCTTAACTTCATGGGTCTGAGCAAGCAGAGCTCTCTTCTCCCCAGTTATTGACATTCCAATCTAGACCTACATCACAGGTTTTGAGCAGTAACTTAAAAAGAACTCTATCATAGGCACACATTTCCCTCTCCTTGCTCAGTCACAAACACTTTTTGTATGATAAAAAAAATATTTTAAGACTTTCTACTGTCCTATATGAGACATAATATAAAAGGCTATAGAATCTGTAATGTTGCTGAGACTAAAATTTCTTATGAATAAGACTAAGTTATCTACTTAAAACAGTTGTCAAAAGCTAAAATACACACAGGTCATTTTAAACTTAAATGAAGAGAATAACGAATTCTGAAAATATTTCTCCTAATATTTATTCTCCTATATATAAGACAAACAAACCAAAACAGCCATCAAGCATTCATAGAAATTCCATTGAAGACTTAAATTAGGGAACAGAGAGGCTATCAGCAGTTATATTAAGATTGCCTCTTTCTACTAAATAATTCTGAAAAACTTTCTTTAAAAAGATAAAAAGAAATAAACTCCAAACAGCCTTTAACCAAATAACAGCAGCAGAAATCGACATTTTGTAGCTTAAATCTTTATGACATTTTTGTAAAACAAATGCTTTTCTGATTCTGAGATCCAATAGTGTAATGTAGTCTACAGGGGACGGTTCATATTTAGGACTACATTTAATAGCCCATTTTGAACTAAGACAGTCCTGTGTAAAGCAGGACTGGATATCTTGTAACTATAAGTTATAGAGAAGCACTCTTTTCCAACATTTAAACGACATATGTCATCCAGAATCTGTAGCAAATCAGACAGTGTTTGTATTTACAGAGAAAATACATGAAAGGTTGCTAGGTGGGAACGATTCTGATACTAGACTAGACCACTAGACTTATCTCCTCTCCATCCCAATTTTAAGTAACAGGAGAAACAGTTTTTTTGACAGCTGTTGTATTAGAAAACTGGTATTGAGTTTTTTGGAGGGAAAGGCATCATCATCCTGTGAGGTTTAAAAATGAATTTTATTTTTTGCTATAGATTCTAAGTAAAATTTTTAATTCAACACTCTAAAAACCCAAACAATTTTTAGTTTAACTTATTTACTATGATTGATAACCCCCCCAAAATGGTTTTGTTTTGTTTTGTTTTGTTTTGTTTTGTTTTGTTTTGTTTTGTTTTGTTTTGTTTTGTTTTGTTTTGTTTTGTTTTGTTTTGTTTTGTTTTGTTTTGTTTTGTTTTGCTTTGCTTTGCTTTGCTTTGCTTTGCTTTGCTTTGTTTTGTTTTGGAGACGTAGTTCTCATCTTAAAAAATCCAATCTCCAAGAGAATTAACATAATTTTTATCAACAATATTCTTATTATTATTAATGTATAATTACAATTGAAAATAATCATTATTTATATAAAGGCATATTTATCTATATATATATTTTTTTCTTTTTATTGCAGCCTCCTTTTGTAAGTTAGGATAAATGAAAAGTACATCAGAGTGGGTCGTAATCAATATATTATGTCATGTCATAGTAAAGTGTTGTTAACTAATACACATGGCTGATTGAGTTGGAGATCTTGCTGGTATAATTAGCTACTGTGACATTCATTATCACCCCATATATTTATGTCAGTTTTTTAATGTTTATGTGTGTGTGTGTGTGTGTGTGTGTGTGTGTTTGTGGTTATGATTGTGCGTGTGCGTGTGTATATGTACAGTATACAGTATATGTAACTGTATATTTACAGTATATGTAAATATACAGAGACAGTGA
>CAAKHD010012467.1:42363-66826 GCA_901007705.1 Fistularia tabacaria | reverse complement strand
TAGGTCCAACATATTTGATGCCGAATTTTGCTCTTGGAAATGGAGAAAAAGTAAACACAAATTAAAAAAAAAAACGTGTAAGAGCCTCACCTCTTTCCTGAAGTCATTATATTAATCCGTGTGTGTGTGTGTGTGTGTGTGTGTGTGTGTATGTGTGTGTGTGGGTGTAAGAGATTAAAAAGTCATTTTCCCACTCCACATTGGACAGAGGATTTGACTGCAAAGCTGGTCTGTAGCACAAAAGTCCGCATTCTGTCTCTAATCGTTCATTACGTGGCAGCTGCTTTTTTTTCCTGAAATGCTCTTTTTTTAAGACCACTGAGAAGATGCACAATGTACAGTGGAACAGTATAGCTGTACTCACTCTCAAGCTCTCTCTCTCTCTCACACACACACACACTGAGACATTGATGGAATTAGTGTAAAAGGCGAGTGATTGACCCTCAGTCCTCTTTGTCTTAGTGTCGGGGGGTAATGTTCATGATGTTGCTTACATCCCCCATTAGCGTTTAGCTTTTTATCCTCTTATCATTGTGCGGATGATTGGACAGTGGGTGAGGTTAACAGTTAATGGAAATGCAAGGGCAGAAAGTTCTTGTTTGTGACTTAGCACATCTTTCTCATCATTCACCTGGCAATTGAGTAGAAAGACAGGATAGAAACCTGTAAAACCCAGCCCGCTATTAGAATGAATGATGAGGATGACAAAAAACGAATGAAGAAGGATCTACTCATTCCAAAATAAACAGAAAGTGGGAGTTACATCCAGAGCAGGAAAGCATAGGAAAGCCTTTAGTTGCTGTCACTTAATCTTATCTGGTAAAATTGCCCAAGAACAAGGTCCTTTTTATTACAGAATATTTAAGTAATTGTGCCATGTGTGATATTGATTTATTGCTATGAGACATTTCATCACAAGGAAATATCTAATCTTGTTGATTTATGGTAATCAATCATATCAATTGCACCTTTAGTCTTGTTGTCATTTGCTGGCCAAAAATACAATATCTCTGGATCATTTTTTCATGTATTGATGTTCCCTTTAGTAAATGAGAAGCATTCATTAGCAAGTAAGCTTAGAAGTGATGTCAGTAACATGTGCTGATATAGTGTGAAAGCGTGTCAAGCTGAGGACTTACGAGAGGCATGTCAAGCATCGTCTCCTTGTCATCCTCACACTTCCTTCCCTCGCACGCACCACGAACACTTACTAATAGATGCCGGAGCATATGCTTTCTCTCCCTCTCTCTCTCTTTCACTTCTACCATTCCTCTTCCTCTGCAGATTGACTCAGTTCTCCTCTTCCCTCTCCCTCTCAACTCCTAGATCTCATCTGATGCCAAGGCTGAAGGAGTCTCGCTCCCATGAGTCATTGCTTAGTCCCAGCAGCGCTGTGGAAGCCCTGGACTTAAGTATGGAGGACGAGGTCATCATTAAGCCGGTTCACAGCAGCATCCTCGGGCAGGACTACTGCTTTGAGGTGGGGGGAAACAAACACCTTCATTGTATATTCTTGGTTACCTGTACCTGAACAGAGCACATTCACTCACCCTTACTTTTAAGTATACATTCAGGTCAATACACCCACTGAATGTATGGGTGCTTGTTGGAAGGTTCACCACATCACTTAGATTATCAAGAAATTCTTCCCATTCAGTCTTCAAATGATGAATTTGTAAATTTGTCACCCATTACTGTTATTGTGCACAATATTGTTTTTTAACTAGAGACTTTTTTACTGCAAGGGGAATATTGGGATGTTTTAAGTATATTACATCCAAAGAAAAAGAGGTGATCTACTCTGGAAATTAAAATCAAGTGTTTGTAAAGGAATAATGGTAAAGTATAATTTGAGCAGCACTTGTTTGAATAAACACTTTTTTTTAGCAAATAACTAGTTATATGAAAAGGTGATGCAAACATTGTGTTATCAAAGTACATTGAGCAACATGGAAGTAATCATGTTGAAACAGAGTAATCTTAATTGTAAAATGAAAGCATCTTGTGTGAGTTTAATATCATGTCCTGCGGAACTTTTCCAAATATTAGCTATTTCCATCTCTAAAAAGAAAAAAATAGTTTAAGTGTATGTAGCCATTCACCAATTCAAACTGGCAAAATAGATGATTGTCAAACACGAATGAGTAAACTTAGTCATTCCAGCAATTACAATTTATGATATTCTGTAATTTGATCAAGGTTATTCATCAACACATTTTTTTTTTACTTTTTGAATAATAAATATATAATACATATAAATATATAAATAAATAACTAAATACTTTTTGATAAAACTTTCAGAACAAGTTTCACAAAACTCCACTTCTTGATTGTGTGCTGATGGATAATAGCATCCAAAAGTTGCGATGAAGCCCGTTTTTTAACAAACCCGAAAGCTTATGACAGCAATGTTTGTTCCAGCTGGCAATGCTCTAGTATTAAAAATAATAATAAATGGATTTAGCTCAGTTAATTTGTGGTTGAAAAAACAGTGTGAGCTTTTGATCATTAGTGGTTTGTAGTCATTTGCAGCACACTGCAAGAGACATTGTTTCCTATTAGTGTTAATGACATATACACAATGTGTGCACAAATACACACGTTTAAACCTGTGGTTTTAACCACAGTATTTCTGTTCTACCTCAGAGAATTTTTACAGATTACTATCTGGGTCATTCCATTATTTGGTTCTTTTGATACACTTTTTGTTTCTCCTACTAAAATATCCAGCTATCTATTTCCTATGTCTATTCAAACTGTCTCGCAGTTCCCCTGTGCTAACACTCACCACCAGCCTTTTCTTATAAAGTGTCTGATTTGTATTTCTAGGCAAAGTGAAATTTAACATCTTCAGCCTAACTGACATATTTTCTCTGGGAATGTCCTAAGCTGATATGGACCCAGATGTTAAAAAACTGCAGTTAAATGTTTCACCTAATACATTATGTTTGTTGTATTTTTATTTCAAGAATGATTGACTTTTAATATTTCATTTAATGCAGGTTGTGAATTCAGTGTCAAGACGTCTAAAGCTAACCATCGAATTTAGAGTTCTCAAAACCACTCATACTTATACATAATGTGTATGCATGTACTGTATTTATTCATCTATTCGTATTTTTATTAATTATGTATGAATTTATCAACTTATTTATTAATTTTGTGAGATACTACTGACTACTCAAAATCCTATTTGTTTCGAATTTCAGAATGCTTCCAAACATCCGTATAGTTGGACAATATACATTCATTTCAATTTGATATTTTGTTTGTTTCTGGTCAATCATCTATGGAATCCAAAGTGTTTCTGACGTTTCCATTGAAATTGTATTTTGGATATTAAACATACATCTATCTTGACATTCAGCTCGTTGTTATTATGTAGTCAATTAAATCTTGGGATAAATTAGCAAAGCTATGAAATATATTATGCAGCTTTGGGACAATTAATTTTTCCTTGGATTTGTCACTCTTGCAATAAATGCAAACTTATATAAGTTTACTAAGATATTACTACTTAAACATAGCGACTTATTCCATGCCATTGTTACAATGGGTTTTGATCACTGAAGCATTTGTTTTCCTTCTTTTCTCCACCTTGGTGGTAGGTAACCACCTCCACGGGAAGCAAATGCTTTTCTTGCCGCTCATCAGCTGAGAGAGACAAATGGATGGAAAATCTGAGGAGAGCAGTGCAGCCCAACAAGGTAAGGATGAAAACTCACAGCGAATGAGACAAGACAGTATGGAGTAAACAAATATGTCACTTTAGTCCAAACTGTCATGCATAGAAATAGTTGAGAGTTATCCATCATTCCAGCTTGATTCATCTAGATGAAATTTTATCTCTTTGCACTGTGCATTTGCATCGAACAGATTTTTTTTCTATGTGTATTAACATACACAGCTGTGTCAGAGGGATAGTAGCAAACAAAACAAGTGCTAATCTCAAAACATTATCATTCACTCATTATTTTGCAAATTACTAACTAATTAGAACTTTTCAAAATGGATCCCGAGCAGCTTTCCTCTCCCCAGCTGTTCAGGCAGCAGTGCACTTTCTCTCCATGTGGGACATTTTGAGACATGAGATGCAGTGCAGTAAGGTCAGGCTAATTTTCTAAAAAATGAAAACAAATCAAGGATCAAATATCTTGTGTGATAAAGTGGCAAAGTAGCGAGATGTCACCCAAAAACAGCAATGGCTCACTTTCAAATTAACAAGTCAGATCAGAAATACGCTTTTTTTCTATATTTCTGTCTTTTTCTCCGATTTCCTCCTATAACCCAAAACCATGCAGTAGATTCATTGGTAACCTTAAATTGCCTAAATGTGTGAATTTAAGAGTGAGTGGTTGTGTGTCTCCATATGTGACCCTGTGATAAACTACTGTCCAGTCCAGGGTATAGCATGGCTCTCGCCCGCTAGCATAGGCTCCAGGCTCTCCTTGACCCTGAGTGTAGGCTATACAGGCCGGGGGTGGTGGGCCGCTTTTGAGCGCGCCTAACGGTTTGTCCATTACGACATCCGACTCACGGTCGGCGTCAGTCTTTTTCACAGCTGCCGTTTTGAGCGGGATTTCGTGATCGCCTCCATCACAGTCCCCATCATCAGCTAAGCAGTTAAGAGGATGAATGAAAAATTAAATACACAAGTGTATGGCATCTTTATTTGTTGTCAGACCCTAAAATATTTGAGAATCTTGTGGCAGACACTAAGGGACGTGGCCTCTCGCCCCACAGGACTACGGGCAAGGGGCGTCATTTGGGTCTGGGGCATTCTGGGATTAGAAAATTGACTGTTTGTTATTGGTGTTAAAGGAATAAACTTACAACTCGCCTTCATCTCCGCAATCCTTCCTTCAAACACCACAGTCTCCTTTCCAAATGCTGTACCTATGTCATTGGGCTGTTGTACTAATTTAAATAGATGTAAGTAAATACTCTATTAAAATAGTTAGTTTAAAAGGTCTAGAATAAAAATCTCAATAATGTTTGAATGAAATTTCATAAACTCTGTTTTAGTTCAATCAAATGCCAGAGCTGTCCGTTTCACTGGATGACTCAGCACATGAATCATGGATTTTAGGGTATTGTCGAGGTAAAGTGGCTACTAATGTCTACGTATAAATAACTTGCTTTTGTTTAGGATTGGCAGAAAAACTTTAAATCACTTAATCTGTTCATAGCAAAATAATATATCGAGTACTAATCATTAATTAGTAATAATCAAAATCGTACGTCTCGAGCTTTAGTCACAGGGCTTTGCATATAATAGCATCTCCTTCAGACACCTTTTAATAGCAACAGAATCATGAATGTGCTGAGATCACATAAGAAAAGTACATTTGCATAAAAGGCAGTGTTTTTGTCAATGCACCAGCTTTGGTTTACCCCCATTAAGTGGAGCTACCCATATTCGAGACACACTGAGTTTTGGCTGAGATAATGAGCCTCTGCTATTTCTTTCTAAAAATGTCATTATTAGCTCTTCATGTCCTTGCTTCATTTTAGAGGTAGATTTCAAGGCAATCTGAATAATGAGCCAAATATATGCCTTGCTCTTGGCATAATCAATCGATGGGTGAGTAGTCACAGAATTAATGAAGGAGCAATATTTTCATAGCAATTTAAAGACTTGTAACAGAAGGGAGAGGATGTAGAATGGATACTATGAAATAATGTGCTTATTTTTACATTTAGTTGATTTTCATATCGTTGCACTCTTTGGTTATTTAGTTATTTCGAAGTTGGAAATGTGCTTTTCGTCTAGTTGTGTATATGTAGTTGTTTGTGATTGGTGTTTAAAGATGTAACTAGACCATTTCCTATCACCCTTTCTCCAGGACAACAGTCGCCGGGTTGAAAACATGTTGAGGCTGTGGATCATTGAAGCCAAGGACCTGCCAGCCAAAAAGAAATACTTCTGTGAGCTCTGCCTCGATGACTCACTCTATGCCCGTACCACCTGTAAACTCAAAACTGACAACGTCTTTTGGGGAGAGCACTTCGATTTCAATAACCTGCCAGCTGTCAAGAGCATCACAGCCCACCTCTACAAAGACACAGACAAAAAGAAGAAGAAAGACAAAAACAATTACATTGGTCTTGTCAATATCCCAGTGGCGGGTGTTACCGGACGGCAGTTTGTTGAGAAATGGTATCAAGTGAGCATGCCCAACCCCCCTAAAGGGAAAACATCCGGACCTATGATCAGAATCAAGGCACGCTACCAGAGTATGAACATCCTTCCCATGGAGATGTACAAAGAGTTTGCTGAATACACCACCAATAACTACATGCTGCTGTGCTCTGTGCTGGAGCCTGGGATTAGCGTCAAGAACAAGGAGGAGATGGCATGTGCACTGGTGCACATTCTGCAGAGCACTGGCAAAGCCAAGGTGAGCATCAATAACAGGGTTTATTTTAGTTCTCCCCACATGTATGCTCTCTGTGGAGAAATACGGTATAGGGCAGCAAACCAGGAAATTAGACCATAATGCTCCCATGGGGTGGTGCTCATACATTAGAAAATACAAAAAGGTTAACATTTCCTCCACTGTCTGCTTGTCTTGTGAACTATTGACCTCACAGCTGAAATACCATGCAGAAAAAGACCCAACAGACAGGTGATTTCCGCTTGTTGCACCAGCCTGTAATACATTTTTTAACTCAAGCTAATCCCTCACATGTATCCCCTGCAGTGGTTCACAGCATTCCATTGCAGAACCAGAGCACTATTTATCCACCGCTGTATGCGGCAATGTAAGTATTGAAAGATTAGTCTACCACAGGCCAGGGCTAAGTATACCATGACTGCAGTCCATTGAACTCAG
The DNA here is from genome assembly GCA_901007705.1 of Fistularia tabacaria. NCBI lineage: Eukaryota > Metazoa > Chordata > Actinopteri > Syngnathiformes > Fistulariidae > Fistularia > Fistularia tabacaria. The sequence continues at coordinate 59,990 of CAAKHD010012467.1, read as the reverse complement.
ATAATATTTCAATCCTAACAAAATGGCCTTCTTTGACTTCAGTTTGATGCCACAACGGTTGTCACTGCAGTTCCTAACTTTTTTTCTCCTACATATTAGAAAAAGTGATTGACTCATAAATTCTTCATCTTTATGTGACACTCATGACACTTATGAGTGTCAAAGTCATGAAATTCGTTCAAAATATCAAACAACTACACTGATATACAATTAAGGTCAGCTCCATTTTCCCTAATTTACAATAAGAAGTATTAAAAGTTGTGAAAATGACTTTGAATTTAGTTGCTAAAAATTTAGTGATTATCTGTACTAGATCTTCCATTAACATATGAAAGTGGTTACATTTTAATAGATAGGACAGAAGTCCCAGCATGACATACTTCTAAATCATAAAGAACACTAAAAAAAAATCAAAAAACCTCTTCAGGATGCAAAATATTTTCTCCAGCAGCAGAGTTTAGGACAGAAATAGAGATCATGTGGTCCTCAATTCTTCAGGCTGCTTTCATCACTGCTGCATCTTTGTCTTCTTTGCCTCATCAGTTACAAGCCACCACTTAGGCCTCATTTCAGTTGTCATGACTGTACCTCATCAGAGAGGCTTTGGAACTTTCCTTGACTTCACTACCGCTCAGCAGAGCGATGGACGATTGGCGCTTAAGAAGTGATGTCTGTCTGCTCTGTACTGTGAGGTTGTTGGTTTGGGCTAGGGAATGATAGCGAATGATTGAGTGGAGATAGGATGAGATGCTGCAGTTGTGTTCAGAATTTAGTTTGACCTTTTTACAGCATTTTAATGCAAGGAAAACTGAGCTCATTAAACTGTGGAAAATTATGAAGAGCTGATGGCTTTTTTCCATAAAAGAAACATTTTTCTCATTCAAAACATTGTGAAGTAGCAGCCTATGTTTATACAGACCATTATGCCCTTCAGCTTTGATAGATGGAGTAGTTAAGTTATGCCAAAGGGCTCCACATAGTTACACTAACAAGAGCCGGATAGTGTATATATATATTTATCAAATACATATTTTTTGGGGGGGGGCTTAATCACAGAAAAATATAGTGGACGAACAGAAAATCCATAATATCACCAAGAAAAGGAAACAGTATTTCCAAAAAACACCTGAGATATTCAAAAATAGAAGTTGAAATTGTCCCCTAGACCTACCAACAACCACCATTTGTCTTCCACGTACAATCCAAAAGAATAATGGCAAAAATAATTTCCATACATACTCATTAAATGTCATTTGATATTTGCAAATATCTAATGGGGCCTCCGATAGCGTCTTCCATTTTCTACCTCGGCAGCCTACCAACTATATATTCTCAAGTGGAATCCATGACTCAGTTTCTGTACTTTAGAGATGATGACACAGATGTATTATTACATAAGATAGACTATGTTACATCCGCCGTGACACCCAGCTGGGGTGAACAGGAGGGGAAAGCTTCTCCATAGTGACGAAACCGCAGTCATGTCTGTAGCACTGCTGAGGAACGGGGCAGGTTCTATTGACGTAAATAATCTTTAATCAGCTGAGTGCAGGTGGTCGACAAACCCAAATCGCAGCTGGCCATTGTGGAGAGATGCCGATTGCCAGCCGTAAAGATCATTAGTATGCAACTCTTCTACTCCTTTTTGTGTCACTTTACCACTCATCATTTAATAATTACATGACGCTGCTCTGTTGCACTCTCGCTCCTTCCCCCGTTTTCTCCTCCTTCATCTTTCTTGTATGCTTCATTGCATCTTGGGGTCAGAGCTCTCCAGAGAGATCTAATTTCTGACACTGTATTGATGTGCGGATGCATTGGTTAGCTCAGTAGCCACACCCTGCGTCGCTCCACAGATAATAATTTTATACACAGTGTAATTACAAGACATTAACATCTAATCGCAACTCATGTATTTGATTACATGCTTGATTAAATAGGTCTCCTATTTTATGAAGATGTATGTGATGTGAGGTTCCCTAGGATAAGATAACACGCCTCTGAGTCGAAGTGGAAGCAATGAAAAAAATCAAATCCCATCAATTTACAAAAATTTCTGTTTTGCAAAGTAGCCGCAACACCCGGGTATGTGTTTTTTTTGTTTGTTTTTGATTGTTTTTCTTTCTCTCTCCTACGGGAAATGTCATGTCTGCACACCCGACAGCACTATTTGCAGCCTCAGAGCAGCAATAACAAGCATGCTGCTGTGTTGGAATTGACTGAGGAATTTCACCATTCTTTTATCTGAAAATATCCACCCCTGGCATGAATCCTCACTGTTATTGATCTAGTCTTCTTGACACCTCAACCCCCGGGAAGATTTTGTTCTAATTTTGGTGCTTGTTCTCTGCCATGCTGACTGTGTTGGAAGTGACTGTAAGGAGGATTTATTCCGATGATAACTAGCCAAGGGGAAGTGGTTTTCTGGTCATTATGCCATCATCATTTTGTATTTTTGCTCCACTGATAGACCTCCTTAAGAGGTTGAAATATAAGTCACTCTTCCCTCCATCCTTTGTAGTTTAAACTCTTCTCGACCCACATCATAAGTCACCTCTCTGTTTTAGGCTGAACACCAGCGTTTTAGTAATTAATTCAACGTTGTCATTAGAAGGCAGTGATGCTCATCACCACAGCTGTTGCAGATACAGTTAGTTGTACGTACATAATATGCTGTGACAAATGATTTATTAACATGGCATGAAGGGATCTGGTAGTTTGATATTCCTTAGGGCCTGTGCTGAATTATCTAACTTTAAACAAATCATGTTCTTCAATTTGTAAATTAAGGGACGATTCAATGAGCAAATAAGCTTGAAATAATATGAAAATAATCCAGACATCAGTAACAAATAAATGATTCTTATCTTATTGAAAGTAGCATATTTCACAAATCCCAATAAAGACAAAAACTAAGGGAAAAAAAAGATTCAAGAGACATATCCAAAAATTCCTAACCAATACATGGTGTCAGTTCTCTGGTAAACCTTTGAATGTGTTGATGCCTTTTGTCACATCATAAAATATGGTATTATTAATTAAAGAAGACAAATCATATCATCAGAAATGTAATAGTTATATTTATTCATTTTGCCTAAAGGTATTGAAAATGTTGGTTTTTGACCTTTTGGATATTAGCACGGTTTTCAAGTTACTCTAAGTAAATTCCATCCTACCGAGGAAGACCATTAAAGGTACAATGTGTTGGTATTTTGTTGACGATAACTCTAAAGTCAGCCTCTGATGAAGTTGTATGAGGCAATCGATCAGTTGGGTTGCACATAAAATCTAATTCATTTTCTTCCCTAATATTACATTTTGTAAGTTTGTCCTAATGAGGCAGAACCACGTATTCACGGATTTTGATAATATAAAGATTTTTGTTTTATTTTGACTCTCCCCTGGTAGCCTGGTGTGGTGAACACCAGTGATGAGGTTGGAGTGAAAATAGTCAACATAGAATAAAGCTGAAGAAGAGAAAGAGAAGGATAAAGGGAACTGCAAAGCATTTAGAGAAATCAATTTCTACTGACTGGTGAGCCAAACAGCACCAGACTACATAGGAAAACATTTCCACATCATTCTCAGCACATGAATCTAGAAATCTCTTGACGAGTTTGTCAGTCCGAAGATAACTTTTCTCCGAGCTCAATTCTATCCTGAGTTTATTTTAAAAGATATGACACATACAAAGCAAGGGGTGTATAAAATGAAAAGCTGCATAAGTAAAACTAATTACACCAGTAAGGGCAATTGAGTATTTTCTTTCTTGGTATTACACAGAGCCCTCATTCCCAAGACAGGTTTTTTTGAAATACCTTGTCCGTTAACATTTCCGCCCAGTTGCTTTTTGGTCATCCAGTTTCTCTTTCGCCTGGGCAGCTCCATCTCTGCGATAAGATGGGGTGTTAAATTTCTATGCTGCATCCAGGACAAAGTCCACCAACACCTGAATGAAGGAAAACATTCATACATTCATTCAAACATGCATGCATACATACATACATACATACATAAACATACGGCAGTCATATACAACTGGTGGTCATGGAATTCTTCATCTATCTTGCTATCTCACTGAAAGAAACCCAGCTAAAGCTACTAGACCCCCATGGTTTAAACCCAATCCAGCTGAAGGTCAAAAATTTTGACAGTATTACAGAAATGTCTCAAAACTTGTTAGATGACTTTGAAATTGGCAACTTTTTTTATTGGCACATCAGTGATGAGTGTACACCTACAAACAGAGCCGAAAACTTTGCATTATAAGCGTCAAAGACTTTCCAGGATAATACTTATTTCTGCTTCATCTCATTTCTCACCTTGATTACTCTCTAAGTGCAGAGGCAGATTTGATTAATATTTGTTAGACATATTCAAAATTGACTTTTTTTAAGTTGTTGAACAGAAAAAAATAGAAAAGCGGAAAGGAAAAGAAGAAGAAGAATAAGAAGAAGATGACATAAATTGACAAATCTGTGTTCTGCTGTTGGATAATATGAATTCAGGTCACATTATCCAGGTGTGTACACGTCAAACCTAAAAGTATTCATAAGTAAGTAATTACAAATGACATCAGCAGAAAAAAATGAATTTATTACGACATGAAAGAGCTCAAACTTGTGCTCAACAAAGTGCTCTCTAAAGTGAGGGACAAAATTTCTAAGTTTTAAACATGAAATTGATCAGCTAATGTTTAAAAGCATGAAAACACCGATCAAAAACTGTTCGCAATACTGACTTTGCGAATGTTCAAAGCCTGACATTGATTTAAAAGAAACAGTATTAGAAACATGTTTTACTTATCTTCTATTTTAAATAGCATTTTCAGACGGTGGAAATATCGACAGCTTCTGATGAAATGTTCAAGTGGCCATTAATAAACAAACGCTTATTACAGGATGTTGCAGACTGATGACATATTAGAGAAACACACACAGACACAAAATGAGGACGTGAACAGATCATCAACAAACAAGAAGTTAGGAAGCTGACGACACTTAGTGTAAGATCCCCTCCAATCAACCTTCTTCACAGTCTTATGCGCTCACAGTTGAATCAGGAGAGCTTCATTCTTTCCCCTCTTCGTTTTGAATGACACGCCTCTGTGCCGACAAGACAAACTGCCACAATTTTCACTCGGCCTCCCAGTCCTTTCTGTCAACCCAATGTGACTCTCATAGGCGGAGCTGCAGGCTATTACGCTGTAATACCAGCCAACAGTCTCCGGGGAGGGAGAGCAGAGAAGAAAAAAAGAAGGAAAGATGAGGAGAGGAAGGACGGAGTGGCTGGAGTAGTTCCTGTTTTCATCTCCATGATCTTTAGTAAGCCCATGTCCCTGGGCTGGAAAACTAAACTCATTGATCAGTGGAATTGTTGTCATTATATATAACCTAAAAAGGCTGACTGATGATAGTTGACAGTTTGAAGAGTATTTACCAAAATGTTCACCAGTGACATTTTCAACAACTGGGAACACGACTCAATTCCCTTCATTCAGAGTGTCCCCTCAATGATGAGTGGTAGTTAATTATCTCTTTTGTTAAAATTAAAATTAAGAAAGTGAAAAAAAATAAAGTCAGATTTAGCAATCTTTATCTTGTCTTATAAGATTGATTTTTTTGTTTGTTTTTGTTGGTTTTTAAACGTTTGTTTTGTAAAGACAATATAAAGGTAGTGTAATTACATATTAAAATAGTTTTAATTTACTTCTTCTTAGTTTCAAATAGTAAAATCAAAAATTGTAATTTTTTTTAATGCATTCATGTGTGCTTCTCATAATATTCCCAGTGATATGATACTGTGAATGATATCCCAGCAACTCTATGTTATCTTCTGGTCATTTTAAAAAGGATGAACAGTGAAGAAAACTATCTGTTGATTTGTTTTTCTTTCAACATTTTTTTGCAAAATTTTTGACACATTTATGCAAAAATGAACATGTCCTTTTTTAATTTGCAGAAAAGTGAAACATAGACCAAGTAGACTAGGTCTATATGGAGTCTAGACTCAAAAGCAGCCATTATCTTTCTAAAAAGCTTATCTTAAAGACACCAATAACTCATCTGATAAAGCTCTGCTTCCTGTCTTCTCTTCAATGCCACCTTCTCCAAACCATACAACATCACTGGTCTCTTGCACACCTATCCTTTCCTTCTGGCTGATATGCTTTTATCACATAATATTCCTGACACTTTTCTCCTCCCATTCCAGCTGCTTGAGCCTTCACCTCTTTTCCAAGAGCTCCACTGCTCTGGGCCGTTACGTTGACCCTAAGTACTTAAAATCCTCCACCTTATTTATCTCCACTCTGTGTAGTCTGTCTTGCTTCAACTAACCTTCATTCCTCTCATTTCCAAAGCATAACACCACCTATCAAGACTTTACTTGGCCTGTTCCCTGCTCTAACTACAGATCCCAATGCCATCTGCAAACATCATGGTCCATGGAGATTCCTGTCTAATGTAATCTGTCAGCCTATTCATCACCACTGCAAACAGGAAGGGGCTCAAAGCAGACCCCTGATTTAGTCCCACCTCCACCTAGAACTTCTCTGTCACATCTACAGCACATTTGACCACTGTCTCCCATCTCCCACACATGTCCTTCACCAGTCTAGCATCCTTCTCTGCCACTCCAGACTTCCTCATACAAAACCATAGTTCATCTCTCAGCACCCTGACGAATGCTTTTTCTAGGTCTACAAAAGGCACAATGCAACTCCCTCTGACCTCCTCTGTACTTATCTACAAGCATTCTTAAAGCAAATACGTAATCTGTGGTACTCTTTCTAGGCATTAAACTATACTGTTGCTCACAAGTGCTGACTTCCGCCCTCAGTCTAGTTTCCATTAAACTTTGCCATACCTTCATTGTATGACTCATCAACTTTATCCCTCTATAGTTACCGCAATTCTGCACCCCCCCCCTTATTCTTAGAAAATGGGCACCGTCACACTCCATCCCTCAGATATCATCTTACTCACTCGACTTACGCTCTAAGATCCTGTTGAAGAACCTGGCCAGAAACTCTACTGCTGCTTTTCCCAGACACTTCCATGCCTCCACAGGTATATCATCAGGACAAACTGCCTTTCCACTTTAATCCTCTTCTCACTTCACCTTTATTAATCTCTGCTACTTTGTGGTCCACAATAGTCATCTCTTGTACCCTTTCCTCTCTTTCATTTTCCTCATTCATCAGCTCTTCCCATCATCCCATCACTCTTCTAGCATCTGTCAGTACATTTCCCTCACTTTCCCTAATCACCTGAACCTGCTTTACACCCTTTCCATCTCTATCTCTGTTTAGCCAATCTATATCAATCATTCTCTCCCTCCTTACTGTCCAACCAAGCATGCAAGTTGTCATCTACCCTTTGTTTGGCCCTTGCTACATTTACCTTGCGCTGCATCTTCCTGTACTCTTGTCCATTAACTTCAGTCCCCTTAGTGTCCCATACTCCTGCACTTCCTCATTCCACCAACAAGTCTCCTGATCTACTTTCCTTCAGACGACACACTAAGTACTCTCATACCTGTCTCCCTGATCACTTTGGCTGTAGGTGTCAAGTCATCTGCAAGATCTCCTTGACCACCCAGAGCCTCTCTCAGCTCCTCCCTGAAAACTATACAACAATCCTCCCTTTTACAATTCCAGCATTTTGTCCGCTGCGCCCTTGTCCTCTTTACTTGTCCTCTACAGCCCTTCCATCCTTTTTGCAATGTCCACCACCTTCTGTCCCTGTGTTCCTACCCTGGATACCAAACCTGCCCCCTCTATTGCCTGCATCAACATGTCCATTGAAGTCTACACCAATTACCACTCTCTCACCTCTGGGGAATTTCTGCATCACTTTATCTAAGTCACTGCTGAAAGTCTACTTCTCCTTTAACTCCTGTGGGTTATGGCCACTAACAACATTGACCATCACACCTTCAATTTCCAGTTTCAGATTAATAGGTGTATCAGGCACTCTTTTCTCCTCCAGCACCACTCTTTTCTCCTCCAGCACATCCCTAACAAACTACCCCTTCAAAATAACTCCTACTCAATTTCTCTTCCTGTCAATACCATGATAGTACAACTTAAAATCTGCTCCTACGCTTAATACCTTGCTACCTTTTCAACTAGTCTCCTGGACACACAGTATCCACCTTCCTTCTTTGCATCATGTCAACCACCTCTTGAGCTTTTCGTGTTGTCATCACAATATACAAAGTCCCTACTCTCAGTCCCAGATACTTGCCTTTACTCTTCTCTCTCTGCTTCCGAACACACCTTCCTTCTCTCCTTGTTCAACCCACAGTGGCCAAATTTCCACTGGTACCCGGTAAGTGATGGTCACCAATGGTGGGCGTTATTAACCGCGGCCTCAACTGATCATGAGATTCACAGGTTTGATTGTCGTATTTGGTTTTTGCGCAACTTTTATGCCAGATGCGTTTCCTGACACAACCCACTGCATTTAGCTGGGCTTGGGACCAGCTCAGAGAGACACTGGATGTGGCCCCCTTAGCTACATTTCATAATAAGAGCAAAAATGATGTGTTACATTTACCATCAGAGGGTATTTATCTTGCCGCAGTTAGATAGGAAAAAATAAAAATATTCTAAGCCCATTTAGTTGTAATTTATTGGCCCAGCTTCAGCGAGAAAAACTGTATCATTTATCCATACTTTTAATGAATAAATTATTCATTTTCGCTCCTGGGACTACCAATTATTGTACATAGGAGTTACCATGATTTAGCCAAACATCTGCTCAGCTGTGTCCTATATGTGCAAGGCATGGCATATCTAGAATTGACATCACTCGAAGCCAAGTCCTATTTGCATCTATGTTCTTGCGGGTGACACGTTGCCAATGAATCTCCAGATCATTGCGTAGATTCTTCTTCCCATATTTCAGTCACAGCCCATGTTTTTCGATATCAATTTCAAAACTGGAGGTGTCTGCTGACTGTGCAGTGGAATATTGCTGGATTGAGATGTAAGCACTATACAAACACAGGCTGTGCTTAGTGATGATGAGATTTTTGCGCAAAGCAGTGCAATATACAAGACATTATGAGTTCTTCCTGGCAAATAAACTCATCTACAGGGAGCTTTGTATTTTTTTCTTCAACTGAACTATTTATTACATCTGATCTGCCATCAACCTTGACTCCATTTTGATATCGGCCCCCTTTCTGAGTGCACCATGTACTGCGGCTGCAGGATTTTTTGAGATATGGCTTAGCTGATGAGATGTGGCACCTATACAAAGAATGTTCTACTTCTCCCTATTAGCAATGAGGCAGGGATTGGGGGTGGAGGGGCTAGACTGATGGAGTCATAGAGAAGTCTGATGGATGACATGACGGGGAAGGAAGACGCTCCAGTCTCCTTTTAGGACATAATTACTTAGATAAAAAAATTATATATAACTGGTGCCACGCTGTGGTTTAGTCCATTACTACAAGCCACATTTATACTTAGTTTCGCTGACTGTTCTCCAAAGCAAGTTTCCCTCATCCTTAAAAGCAACACACTTTCAATTATTCCTTTACTGTCATTTTTTTGGGTTGTCAGTTTCCACTTTAATATATGCAGTAGTAATGTTCAGAGACTGAAATTCCAAATGTGGATGGTATATATACTAAACAAACAAGAAAAAAGTGCAATACTAACAACTATGTAAACACTGTGGGATCAAGTTGAGGGGACAGTCGTTTTAAATGAAGACTCATGTCAGAAACAATGCAAATAGAAAATAGATCCTACAATCCTCAGTCATGTGGGTATAGATTTGATGAAGAAGATGCATTATTACAGTGAGGCTGCTGGCAAATAGAAATCTTATCAAAATCCAAATAGATAATAATCAGATAAAAATTTTCACTGAAAACATTAAGCACAAAATAAAATGAACAACCAGTTTGCATCTATGAAGCAATATATCAGTTGTTTTTTTAAACTCTGATCGATTGTGAGACAAGTGATTGAGGTTATCTCTGCTTTAGGCACTCAAGACACTTGTGACAGTTTAAAAAAAACCTATTTTCATTTCTGCTTCACAACACAGTACTGTATGGCAACTTTAGATTTCAGAGATTTTTAGTTGCAGCCTTTACTTTTCCCATTCAGCCAGTAGTCATATTCTGACCCCCATAAAGTCACTACGGCATTGTATATTTGACAAACAGCCCCAACCATCCAAAATCAATGCTTCTGGAAATTGTAGAGCTGCTGACTGAGCGCAGTGAGACTGGCTGAATGAGTCGAATCAACAAACATAATTCTGTTACTATTTGTCACTTCAGTGTCTCTCCCTCAATTTCCCTAATTGTGTCGCTCCTCCTCCATTCCATCCCACCATCCTCTCTAATCAGGCTTGGATTGGCCTCGCTTCACTGACCACATAAGGCGTGTTGTGCATAAAGGACAGGGAGGAGTGAGGCAGAGAACCACAGAGGGATAGGGGAGAGAGGAAAGATCATAATTGGGATGGCATCCTCATCCAATAAAAGAAAAAAATTAAGCTCTAACGGCGGAATGGTTTCTCATGCACCACAAAAGGTCAGGGTTCCTTTGGCGTTGAAGCCTCAATGTTTTTTTTATCCCCTATGCTCAATGCTGTATGTCTTTTTTGCAATAACCTTGAGTTTTTTCTTTACCAGTGAGTCATGAAGTGACTAAAATTGATCAGAATCCCTGTTTTTGATTTTGCTTGAAATTGTTTTCATATATTAAGCATGCAGCAATACAAGGGTTACGTCATGACAACGCTGAGCATTTAAAATTTGCTTTAAAAAAATGTTATTAATTGTCTTGATAACCGGTCTTGAGGCAAGACCAATATTGAACTCAAAAATAGTTCAACCACCATTAGAGAAAAAGAATAAAATCTTTATACTGTATTTAGTACATAAAGATACCAATTAACAAAGTATCTAAAGTCTACACACTTAAAGTGGACAATTATTTAATGGTAGAAGTTATTAAAAATTTGCATTCTAAACATTTAGAAAATGTGACTTTTAACTTTTAAAGTTTATGTAAATTTCATTGTGAAAAAGACCCAAATGTACTGAAATGTTTAATTTACCATCCCAACCACAAGTGACTTACACATACAGGTACCACATACAGGTTTTTTTCAATTACATTTTCAATTGATATCCACACTTTTTAAACTAGAGTTTAGATCATCTTCTCGGTAAGTGTATGTGCATGTGTTTGTGGGAGGGGGGGGCCATACTTGTGTGGAATGTGCAAATGCATTAGCCAAAAAGGATCCTTTTCACTGCACATCAGTGGACGATTGGCTCCCTGTAGTGTACCTTTGATTAGCCGGATAACAGGCTTGTGCAGCAGCTATAGAAACTGTCTGAGAGGTTGCGTTGCTTTCTTTTCGCCTCCCACTCTGTTCTATAAAGACCACCACTCTGTCTCTTCTTCTTTATTCCTTTCTGCACATCTGTCACTTGCCTCTTCTCTCCCTCAATGCTACGCTGCGTTCCCTGGTTTAACAAGATGCCGGGGGACTTGCATGAGAGTATACCCAGACATTTGTTGAAGGAATCTTAACAGGGGGAATGATTCATCCCTAGATGGCTCCATTTCCATTTCTCTTTTTCATACTTTGAAATGTTGGGAGCTTTAATGTTTTTCTTCGCATGTTATTTTTCTCAACCTAATAACTTTTGTATAGTCCCCATGATAATCACTTTTGAAAGACTTCAGTTATCAAAAACAAGTAAATACCAGAATGCAATACTAGGTATTACATAACAATTAAATAGATTTTAAATGGGATATATGGGGCAACTATATTTCAGGTAGAAATGTTTGCTGCTGCGTAACTTTGCGCTTGATATCAACTTTATATCCCTCTGCAGTCTTAGGTTTTTCATTCAGCAGGAAAACAGGTGTGAAGATCACCTTTTTATACTTCTGAGCAAAAGAAGACATGTTGTGGGTGTCTGAATGTAATTCATTGACCATCTGAGCTTCAGGACATTTCAACTCTGAAGGACGAGATCAATAGATCTGTTGTTTAATCCTATATTACCATAATGACAGAATTCTGATGTCTTGTAATTCACAAAATATAATCCACCGTGACACTGAACTGAGAGATGATTTTATTCTATCTTGCACTCAGTTAACTGATGGAGGTTTATTGTGATACTCAGACTTATCATAATGGCCAGCTGTGTCAAGGCTGGCTGACATACAGAGGAAGACCATTTCTAATAATCACTGTTATTCAGTTGTTGTAAATGCTAATCTAATTGCTTTACTCTGTTGATGTGATGAAGGGGTCACTCCTGATAATACCTCCATCAACTCTGTGGAGCAATATAGAATTTTTAAGGCTCACATTTTTCAAATAAAGTCTCCCTCCATCTGGCTCCCTTTCCCTCCATCAATCTTCGTTCAGAGGACTATTTTCAGTAAAGCTCTAAAATGGCAGTTGTGTGCAAACTCCCCAGCTCCATACAGAATGATCAATTTGGCAGCATACTGGTGATGATGACAAATGACTTATTAATAGGCCATATCAATCTATCATATAATCTGTTACATTTATTTATAAGTCATCCTCATAATAAAGGTGTTTTCATGAAATCAGGCAAAAATAGAAAGTAAGAATCATATCCTGCATTTTTGACTTGGCTGCCGCGGTAGGTAGTTACATGGCCCGAGTTAAGCTACTATCCAAAATGGTTGAGTGATGTGCTGTCCTATAGTACCTTCAACAGTGATATTTTCCAGACAACTGTTTAAAAGATTTTCGAAATCAGAGTCACGCTCACAGCTCAGGGTTTTTTGCCACTTAAAAGTAAATAAATACATACATACATTAATGTATACATACATACATATACACATACAAATATAAAAAAGAGAGAAATCACGTATACCAATCAAAACAGAACTTGAAATGGACTCAAGTCAGAATTCTAGAGGTGGAAGATGCAAACAGAACAGAGGTTAGAGCCACAAAGGCAAATTAATGTTGTATGCTTGGATTTGTGATTTAGAGCAGGTGGACAGGCTGGGGGCTTTTACTGGCTGTTGCAGATGTCAAGCCCCCAAATGCCCAGTTGCATTAATGGGCTGGTGAGATTAACAGTGTCTGAAATTACAGGGGAGTTATTCTGACAATCTCTGTAAATGATAATTTTTTCATCAAGAATTATTTATTAACCCTTTTCAGTGTATTAATTCCTTTATATAAGTATACTGATCGTAGAGATTTCATTTGGCACCATTCTTCAGTGTGAGCAATCATTCTTGGATGTACCGTTGACTTGTTTTTATTTCATTCTGTAGGACTTCCTCACCGACCTGATGATGTCAGAGGTTGACCGATGCGGGGAGAACGAGCACCTCATCTTCAGAGAGAATACACTAGCAACAAAGGCTATAGAGGAGTACCTCAAACTGGTTGGACAAAAGTACCTTCAGGATGCCCTCGGTAAGAGCAGCTATACGGTTATCTCCTACTCATTAGAAAAGGCTTAATTAGTTTTCAAAATGCAAGTTAACATTGCCATTACTTCCAGTGACACTGGAATGTATCTGACACCAAGAGTACCACGGTAGGTACAGTATGAAGTGTATTACATCAATTAGAACAGGTATTTACACTTCTGTTGAGATTGTCAGTTTTCTGGGCCCTTTGCTGCTGATTGGCTGTTAAAACATTGCCTTTGCCTCACTGGCAACTTTTCAAGATAAACTGCAGGAAACAGGAATTTGGGGTTTGCAGTCGAGTTGTCAAATCTCTGCTAGGGCCGGACTCCAATGGCCGGGCATGTGGTGAAACTATCTCAATCATTCTTCCGGACTGAGGCTTTCCTATTAGAAATTGTGTGCTCCAGTTTCTCACACATCAAAGGGGGGGGTATGTGAGCCTGTTGTGGCAAATTTCTCTCATTTGAATGTATTGGGGCAAAATAGGGACCAGATTAGAGTAGAAATGGAGATAAATGATGATGGAATTGATATTGAATGATGATAACGCAAGTTGTTTGCTTGTTTTCCCTTATGAACCAGTTAACTCCATAGTGTATGTATGATCCTGCAATTGAAATTATCTATAAATATTGAGCTATTGAGTTCTTCTGTAAAGTATCCTCAACACATGTCTTGTACTTGGCAAGTGCTGCCATCACATACAAAAAAAGAATCTCTATACACAAAATAAAATGTACAGGATTTACCCATGTATTCCACCCACAGCAAGTTGAGTTTGGCTGGAAGGCATATGCTATGATAGTCTAAGGCAGGAGAGAGTTCTGGCTTCACCACATTTGAAATCAGGCTGGCATTGATAGGAATATTGAGTCCCATGGGTGGGTCCTTGGAAGAGACTGTTGCTGTCCAAACTTACACTAAAAGTGAAAAAGTTCCACTCATTGCAGACAACAGTGCCTCTATGAAGATCATGATAACATTTTACTTCGCATGGATTTGCTGTTTGAGTCTCATCCCTTTTGCTTTCCTGTCTAAATCAATAAACCAAGCAACTACATAAACATATATTCATGCAATACAGTAAATAAATGTTTTTTAACTTATCAAAAGAAAACCAACAATAACTTTTCCATATCAGTCCTGAAAGATGGTTCATCTACGGTCCAAATTTAGGCAACATGTTTGCAAACCTGCAGTGCTGCCAACATGAGAGACCTTGAATACTCTGTGTTCCTCTCGATCCTAATTGAAAAAGCAGACCGTGCCACTTTTCTTCAACTATATTACCCTTTAAAGGTTGTAATACTGCTGGATTGTGTATGCCATCCACTCTGCTCGCCTCTCTTCTTGGCAGTGAGAAACACAGTTGTGTAAAGCACTGCAGAGAGTTTACTTGCATGACGCTCATGGTTGAGTTGGATGAATATTGCAGGGTGGTAAATTATGCATCATGGCACTCGTGGAGTTTGTGATGTTTGACGACTGGCTAAACTATAGAAATCTGCGAAAGTCAGACTGGGGCAACACAAAAACAGCCAAGTCCCTTTTGAGACTGCTGAAGACACTGCTGTCCCGATTTCAATTATTTGGATTACACTGGAAAAACAATCTGGGACGCAGCTTCTGAATCACTGAAATCCCAGTGAGCAAAACTATCTAAACAAGCTTTCAAAATTTCGTTTTCCAGACACTTTCTAAGATTTAAGTTTTTTGTTTTTTTTTCCCATTTTCCTTAGTTTTGGTCCCTGCTCAATTACAGGTCTAACGTAAGAGCAGATGTTGCAAAGGCTGAAAGCCAAGTATTTTCTGCATTTTTTTGTGAATCATTTAATATGTTATATGTATGCAGAATAGTTGTTGCAACTTCAATAAAGTAAAGTATTTTCATCTTTTTTTTTATCTGAAACTGTTGCTGCCGCATCCTACAACACAAAGACAACTGACTGGTTTAGCCAAAGCTTGATGAAATGTCATTGCTTCTTGCACACAAACCACTTTGTAACTCTCCCTCAGGCAGTGATGGTAAGATATCGAATTCTGTCAATAGGAAGGGGTTAGTTAATTATCCTATTGGGTTTTATGTTTCAATGGTATTCTATTTATAGTGAGCTTGAGCTGATTAAAAAGGTTGCATTCATCCCGTCTTGTTAATTTTTTAATTTATATCAAGTCGCTTATAGGAAACATCTTGCAATCAATCCAGCATGCCATCAATAATTTGAATAGGTGTCATGTGAGCCCTTGTGTGATAGCCAACTCAAAAATAGTACCATAAAAACGTGTTTACACCTGGGAAGCGCAATTGGAAGGTCCTGGTGCTAAAGCCTACACATGTACTGCACAGTGCTCATGGATGTGCACCAACATGCTAAAGACTCATAAAATGTCCAATGTCGCCAAGGTTGGCTGATTATGTGGCACAGGCTCTTAGACAGCAAGTAGCCAAATACAAGGAAAATACATCTGTTCCCTATAAAATTCACGAATGACTCTGTGCCTGGGTCAGCCTTTTTACCTTGGTGTTTATTAGTTTTGGTTTCTAAAGACCATTGAAGCCCATTTGCCTTTGTCTTTGATGACTTATTTCCCCTATATCTTATCTCGGCTCTGCAGGATTTTGCAACCCCCTCAAAAAAAACAATAATCCACACTTCTACTTTTATTTGACACACACTCAAATGATTCTTGATAATTTACTTTTTGTTTTCATTCTTCATTTTTTGTCAGGCGAGTTCATCAAGGCCTTGTATGAGTCAGATGAGAACTGTGAGGTGGATCCATCGAAATGTTCATCGGGGGATCTTCCAGAACATCAGAGTAATCTAAAGATGTGCTGTGAGCTGGCCTTCTGCAAAATCATCAGCTCCTACTGGTGAATAGAGGAACACAATTTAAGAGCCTTTTTTATTTTTGCCTGGAGAAGACTGGACACAAGCAACAAAAACATATTTGCTCCTCTTTAATTCTGGACCACTTACTAATGACAAGTACTTTACCCCATACCAGGATCAAAGCATCATCACAATTAATGTTGAGTTTGCATGAAATCAAATATGTATATATATGATATTTAATTAAATCAATTCATATTTGAAAAATATATAAAAAGAGAAAAATACCTTCTTTTTTTTTAAATTTATCTTCTGATCATCAACATCTCATCTCTAACACCTCCCGGGATTAAGCTTTTTAAGTTGTGTCTGGTGTAAAAATACCTGATGCCAGTCTTTTTTAAAAGTCATATTAATTTTTGCTCATACTTAATGCTTTTTATTATTTTGGCTTAGGTATGGTTTTTGTTTTTTTAACTTGATATATTGTTTTAAATGTATTTATTTTTTTCTCAACTCAGTCTCATTACTATTTACTGTGCTTATGTATTACTTTTGATATAGTCCAAGGATACAATTTGAAATAATGAACAAGTTAGAAGTTTCCTGCCATGTTAATTTCAAAATTCTACCTTGAATCTTCAAAAAAACAAAATAACAACCATTTTTTTTCTCAAAAGAATTCTCAAAAGACAACACTTAACTGTATACTTTTTGAGAAAGGGAAGTGTAAACACAGGAATTGGTTACACAAACAAAAAGTGTTGGTTCTACATTTCAGTCTGATTGACATTCAAAGTCTGAAAACTAACTTTTCTTAAGCTACCTTGTCCCTAAAATGAATGTCATGTTTACTCATGGATGGAAGCCATTTCATGAAAATTTTAATTTGTACAAAGTATTTCAACGACTAACCAAAACATGCATGTCTTTGTTTTGTTGTTTGGCATCCTTGAAGATAAAATTTGTCATCTTTTCTAAGTAATATAACCCCATCTGTCCTACCATTGATTCTCATAGTGTTTTTCCACGAGAACTAAAAGAGGTGTTTGCTTCATGGCGACAAGAATGCAGCAACCGGGGTCGACCGGACATCAGTGAGCGTCTCATCAGTGCATCCTTGTTCCTGCGGTTCCTCTGTCCAGCCATCATGTCCCCTTCGCTTTTCAATTTGATGCAGGAGTATCCAGATGATCGCACAGCACGTACACTCACTCTCATTGCAAAAGTCACTCAAAACCAGGCCAACTTTGCCAAGTGAGTTTGTGTGCGTGTGCATGTGTGTGTGTGTGTGTGTGTGTGTGTGTGTGTGTGTGTGTGTGTGT
>CAAKHD010012467.1:0-35742 GCA_901007705.1 Fistularia tabacaria | reverse complement strand
CATTCTCCATCGGTCTGAGCAGCATTTCCTCATTTCCTCTGTGTGTGTGTGTGTGCTGTGTTGGTTTCACTAGGCCCCCTCCCCAGTGAACCCCAGTGCGCTGGACCGCACAGCAGCCTGGCTATTGAATATGAATGTGCAGTATTTAGACCATGAGGGGATGGAGCCAGAGTCACTGAGAAACAGAGAGGATCTGACTCAGGTGGAGAAGGTAACCTGCCTCCTCATCCAACCTTTGACCTCTATGAACCCTCCTTTCACAAACCGCCTCAACCCTCCGCTCTTTACTAACTAAACTACCCCTTTTCATCCTCTCATTAGTTCCCTCATGTATCTCCCTCGAAAAAACTTCCATTTTTTTCTTACCTTGCCCTTAACTTTCTTCTAAACTTTAGGTCTGTTAGACAAGTTGTGACTCTGAGCTATCATATGCCCTGATATTCCTGACAATGTTATACTTATCCTGAGCAGAAGTGAAAATGAGGTGTATTTAGTGACAGATATGCACAGCATATTATGGATAAGTAAAGTGAAGCACAATTCAACCTGCTGATCTGAACAGGAATTAGTTCTCTTGCCTGCCATGCTATACATACTGGGTGTTTTTGGTGTGAATTGCCACTAAAATGTCGGTAAAAATGTCCTCTCTTCAATACAGTGACACTAGACAGCATTTGTCTTTTGTTGCTGAACATTGATACATTTAAGGATGACTCTGTGACTTGAAAAGACCACTTTGGTTCCATGCAAGCAGAGGAAAAGATACTGGTTAATTTTGTTAATGCTTAGTTATTCAGTCAGCAGCCTATATCTTAAACTTTATTTGTACATTTTATTTGGGGTATGAACTCATGGCATCCAAGCATGTAATGCAATTAGTAGTAAGTAAGTAGTCTGCAAATGATGGATGGTATGTTTGGTCTCAAACACACTGCAGGAAGTGGTTAATAATGGTCTGTCACTGTTAAAAAGGCCTAAATAATGGAAATAGTGTATGACAGAATTTTTAAGTTGGAAAACCCCTGATCTAGATTAATAGGGGTGGCGTAGCGCAGGAAGTAGACTGATCGTCTTTGGAACTGGTTTGACCGGTTCCCTGGTTCAATTCCACGCTCCTCCTAATGTGTCAAAGTGTTGTTTAGCAAGACACTGCTCCCCTGGTGTTGGCACATGGCAGCCAACTGCTCATGGTTCAGCCATGATGGGTTAAATGCAGAGAACCAATTTCCCCATGAGGGATTAATAAAGTATTTATTTATTTTAATAAGACTAATGGTAAGCATAATGACAAGGTCTAACAAACTGAAAGTCAGTACTATGAATTAGTCATGCCTTATGCAAAACTGCATCATGTTCAAACACAAGTCTGAGCTACACCGTGACCTCTGTGTGCTGTCGCACCCCTCATTTATTTTATTCTATTCAAATAAATGGGACATACTGCAAGCACACTATTTTCCCTAAATTAGCCATTCAGTGATATTCATGCTGGTAATTTGATGATGTGTGGGCTGTTTGCATTGCACCAGTTGCGTCTGTCAACTACAAGCATGTTATCAAAATAGATAAGGACGAAGGTTGAGAATACAAATGTAGGTGTCAGCTGCTACTGGAAGGTATTAAGGTATAACCTTTTTGTGGTTCCTGTTCCATAGATGATATGTAAGCCATGTCCTAGAGCGCAGTTTAAAACTCTGTTTGCACCAGGCCTAGATTTGATTTTCAAAAAAGAAAGCCTGTTTGTTAAACGGAAAGAACATGATGTGAAACAAGTGTGAACTTTAAAAAAATAACTTTTATTATTTGATATGCATGGATTCGTATCCTTTTAAAATGTTGGGGCTTTTTTTTAAAGTATGGATTTAATGTATCTGCATGACAAATTCTTTGCAAGATGCTCTCCATTTTTTTACTATCTTAAATCTAATCACCCAAAGCAACCATGTCTTGTGTGTGTGTGTGTGTGTGTGTGAGTATGTGTGTGTGTATGTGCGTGTGTGTGTGTGTGTGTGTGTGTGTGTGTGTGCGTGTGCGTGTGCATGTGCGTGTGTGTTTTTTCACATGCAGTACAGAAACAAAGATGCGCTTGCACTTGGGCTTGCAGCTCAATAAAAAAAGTATAAAACTGAACTTTTTGCTGCTTCCGCTGCCTATATTCGTTTTTCCCTTCTCAGCAACCTTTCTAACCATTCAGTCTCAGCTGTGCTTCGCTGCTTTGACTGGCTGCCACATGCTCCCCCATTTTTTTTCCATCCATAATGAATACATCATTCAGTCATCTCCACATTGCTCATTCTTTATGGAAAACAATGGGAAACAGAAGACCAGGCAGAGAGAGGGCAACTAAAGAAGGCAATAACTTCAGTCTTTCAAAGAAGCTGCAGCCACCTTGAAATAGCGACAAGAGAATGATTGGAAAACAGTAAATCTTTCACAGGCTCAGACACATGTCCTTGCTCATGGCATGTACTGTGATAACAATAACTTTAGTGAACACTTTCAAGTTTCATAGGTTTTGTGTTTATAGCCAAAACAGTTTTCTGATCTTTAGTTTATAATGATGTTTTCTACTTAGGTAGGGGAGAAGCCACTGAAAGCCTTCTTTTGAAATATGTTAATGCCTCCACTGCATGCATATGGTAATAAACATGAAGGTAAATTGCAAATAGAGTTGTTGGAGGAGGCATACAACAGTGAGGCGGTAATTGTATTCTTACTTTAAGAGAATGCCAAAAAAAATTCCTTTTAACATAATGAAAGCAACATGCCTCATTACAGAAAGCTTTATGTTCTTGATACCAGGATTTATTAGCTCCATGAACCATGCAAAAATATTAAACAAAATTTCCATCGACAGCAGAAAAATTCTGTGCCCACATATAATGCGTGTTAAAATTTTTTTTGCACATGCAATAGATCTCTAGAGTACTGATAAGGTTGAAAGAAAGCTTAATATATTTAAAACATATCATTAGTCAGAATCTGAATACTCTCATGACAGACAACTGTTTTGGACCTAGTTTTCCCCTGCCCGGACGCAGGTCACCGGAGACCCCCAGGAGCCAGGCCCGGGGGTGGGGCTCGATGGTAAGCGCCTGGTGGCTAGGCCTGCCCTAATGGGGCTCAGCCGGGCACAGTCCGAGGGGGGGACATGGGTTCCTCTTCCCCTTGGCTCACCACCCACAGGAAGGGGCAAGGGTGTCGGATGCAATGTGAGCCGGCGGTGGCCGGGGTGGGGGACCTTGGCGATACGACCCTCAGCTGCAGAAGCTGGCTCTTGGAGCATGGAATGTCACCTCTCGGGAAAGGAGCCCGACCTGGTGCATGAGGCGGAGAGATTCCAACTACAATCGGACTCATCTCGACGCACAGCGTGGGGTCTGGAACCAGATCTCTTGAGATGGGCTGGATTCTTTTTTACTCTGGAGTTGCCCCTGGTGAGAGGCGCTGGGCAGGGCGGGGCATGTTGATTGCCCCCCAACTCAGCGCCTGTCCGTTGGGGTTCAACTCGGTGGACGAAAGGTTAGCTTCCCTCCGCCCTCAGGGGAAGAACGGGTTCTGAGTGCTGTTTGTGGCCATGCACCCAACAGCAGTTTAGTTGACCCACCCTTCTTGGGGTACCTAGGGGGGCTGCTAGATAGTGCTCCTTCCGGGGACTCCCTCATTCTACTTGGAGACTTCAATGCTCACGTGGGCATCGACAGTGCAACTTGGAGGGCGTGATTGGAAGGCACGGCCCTCCCGATCTGAGCCCAAGTGGTGTTTTGTTATTGGACTTCTGTTCTCATTACAGATTGTTGAATACAAACTCCATATTCAGACATAAAGGTGTCCATATGTGCACTTGACACCAATGCACGTTAGGCCACAGTTCTGTGATTGACCTTTTGGTCATGTCGTCAGACTTGTGGCCGCACGTCCTGGACACTCAGGTGAAGAGAGGGGCGGAGCTGCCAACTGATCACCATCTGTTCGTGAGCTGGCTCCAGTGGTGGGGGAGGATGCTGGTCAGACCTGGTCGACCCAAACATAACATGAGGGTCTTCTGGGAAAGTCTGTTAGAGTCCCCTGTCAGAAGGAGTTTCAACTCCCACCTCCAGCAGAGCTACAACCAAGTCCTAAGGGAGGCGGGGAGCATTGAGTCGGAATGGGCCATGTTCCCCGCTTCCATTGTCAAGGGGGCAGCCTGGAGCTGCAGCCATAAGGCACTCGGCGCCTGTCGGGGCGCCAACCCTAAAACCTGCTGGTGGACCCCATTGTTGAGGGATGCTGTCAAACTGAAGAAGGAGTCCTATCAGGCCTGACAAGTACCAGCAGGCCAAGTGGCATGCGGCTTCGGTGGTTGCCGAGGCTAAAAGGAGTTCGAGGAGATTCTGGTCCATCATCTGGTCCATCAAAAGCAGTGCTCTGTCAACACTTTGGACAGTGGGAGTGGGTACAGGTCAGAGATGAAAGAGCTTGCGTCTATACAGGGGAGTGTGTATTTTATTTGAGAAAGGACAGAACAGTGACTTAAGGGCAGTAAAAATGCAGTTTGCAATATAGTAGGTGTCAGTAATTATCAAGGGATGTGGGGACAAGAGTGGTGCAATGTCAGAGATGAAGGAAGGGTAGAAGAGACGATAAGATAAATGCATTTGAGGTCACTATTCCACCTGGGTGGGGGGGGGGGGGGGGTCCCGGTGGCAGGCAGCAGGAGTGACATGACAAAAAAAAAAGAATGTGACAGGGGAAGATATACGCTCTGAGCAGCATCTTAACACTGTGCAATTGAACCTGATCCTGCGGGTTATTCTGATACTTTGTCTTTCTTGTTGGTCTCCATGAGTTGTAGCGGAGTAATGAGCTAGAAGGTGAGATGTAGAGAAGCAAATAAACCTGCCACTTTACTGCTAGTGCAACGAAAAATGTTTGAATTTTTGTCACAGTGTCATTTCAACTTAAAAAATAAGAAAACGATTCAGTCAACACATGAAATGACACTTTAGTCCTGATTCCAGCTGTTTAATGTGAACATGAGCCACTCTATCATTACATGCAAAAAACAGTAAAAAAAAGAAAATAGAAAAAGTGGGACAACTTTTGGTTGCCAGGCTTACTTTCTGTTGTCAGGCCATAACAATCCCAGACTCTCAGTTGTAAAATAAACATTCTTTCCTTCAACATGGACAGATGTCTCATAGACAAACATGTTCTCTGTAACAGCTGATTAACAGTTGCCAGCAGCGTTGTCTCTCTGAATGTTTGATCGATTATCGTCTGTCGTGTCCCTGTTAACAGGTTACTGCTGGCAAGGTTGTTTTTTTTTTCTTGTAAGCTGCTTAACAACCATAATACTTTTAACAAAACTGCACCCACAGAAAATGTTGTTCAATGAATATCTAAACTTGGGTCAATGTGATGCCTTAAACGAAAAACAAAGTTTCCATTTTGTCTATTGGCAGAAATGAAGTATTTACATCTATACGTCAGCAAATAGTATTTGAAAATACATGAACATTGCATTTCCAGTTGATTTGAGTTTAGGTCTAGTCCTTTGGATCCCTTAATGGTGCCACTTTCAGTTATCGTCAGAAAACGTGAATTTGCTGTGCAGATGACACTCAATTATGCATTTGCATAACAGCAGAACAACTAGGGATGGGATGCGATTATATGGAAGGAAAAAAACACAACAGAAAACACACTATCCCTGAAAAGGATGTGCCCTAATAATGCAAATTGATTAAATTAAACAAGAAGTTGAATCAATTTGTCTGTAAATGTGCAGTGTCATATTGTCCATAGTGTTACTCTCACTGGTCTGGAATTGGCATGCTGATTGACCATAGACTCGCTCATTGTTAAAGGAGATTATTTTACCATGTCCCAAGGAGATTTGATCTATGATCCCAAATTCCTTGTGTATGTGTATGTGTGAGTGTGTGTGTGTGTGTGAGTGTGTGTGTGTGTGTGTGTGTGTGTGTGTGTGTGTGTGTGTGTGTGTGTGTGTGTGTGTGTCTGTGTGTGTATGTATTTCTAATAGAAACGCAATACCATCTCTTTTATTCAAAGAGGAAAATTGCGCTTGCTCTCGAGAGCTACATTACATAATCTAATTGAGAGATTTATTGTTTGTCCTCGTCAGCCATGGTAATGAGGAAGGAGACCCTGCTGATAGGGCTGATGATGACAATTAGGAGTTTGATCATGACAAGAGTGACGACAATTATCTCCCCCATGTTTCTGGTTCTTTGTTCAGTACCAGCAGGAGATTGCTTTGCTGCAGGAGAAACTGCGGGCATCTGTGCAAAAACTGGAAGAGTACGAGGCCCGCTTGAAGGGCCAAGACGAACAGGCCCAAAAAGTCCTAATGGAGTATCAGGCCAGGCTGGAAGAGTCTGAGGAGCGCCTGCGTCGGCAGCAGGATGACAAGGACCTCCAGATGAAGGGCATTATAAGCAGGTATAAACCAGAAGCTGTTTTTTTTTTGCTGTTGATGTTGTTTCTTTACAATCACCTGTCAAAGTTGTTCTCACATACCTACTTACAATCCCAGGTTAATGTCGGTGGAAGAAGAGCTAAAGAAAGATCATTCAGACATGCAGGCTGTGGTCGACTCCAAACAGAAGATCATTGATGCACAGGTCAGAATGTGCAAATCAAAGCACCAGCGATGAAGACTATGTTGTTGTAACGCTACTTCTTTTCAGTGTTTTTCAAATTTGTATGTCCTGTCACTTTAATTTCTGCTTGAGGGAACAAATGGTCACTGAAATACAAAGATGTTTAATTCATATTTGTCTCAGTGCTGGCATTGATAAGCCTGAATGGCTGAGCAGAAATATCTAAGCTCCCTGTCTTTCTGTCTTATAAAACATATATTTCTTATCTACCTTTTAAGTCAGAATCTTGTTAGTTTATCATTCGTTTTTGTTTCTATCAATGTAGGTCTTTTTCAAACTTCCCTTTGAAAAAACAGAGACATAACCAGATATAATTTTTAATGAATTCATGATATTGTTAAAATAGTGCCATGTATAAATGTTAATTTCACCTGTGTTTACACTTTTCCAGGTTTGCTCTGAAAGCATTCCGACACAAACTTAATTATGAGCCACTAAGCATCTTGAAAGATTAGAAACTAAGTTCACAATAGAATAGGAAAAAAAATTAAATGACATTTGCAGGACTCCACACGCAAACATGTAAACATGCATAGGTGACCAATCTCCTTCACGCCTAGAGTAATGAAATTTGTTATGCCACAGTAAAGATAGGAGTTCTCCTCCAGGAAACAAGCGAGGAGAAACTAAATGAAAAGATAATTAGACAGACATGCAGAAAAACTTGCTCTTGCTCCTCATCCCAGCCTTGATTATAAAATGTATGAAATGGACTTCATGCATGGTGTTGAAATAAATTAATACTTAAATGTTTTTTTAGTTATTCTAGAAAATGTCAAGTTATGTGCTATGAATATTCATTGTGTCTGAGTCTTTAACAAGGAAAACACACAGCAAGTATTTGATTAAGAATATGGATATTTTAATGCAGCAAAGGACCCATGTCTAGTCTCAACTTTGCACCGTGACGTGACTGCAGTTTCATGGCCGTCCAATTTTGATAGCACTTGTCTTGTGATGGATCACATCCGCATTCACTTCTGCAATTCGATGAAAGAGCCGTCCAGGAGTGACCTGTAATCATGTGTAATCAATCTTATTTAGCTATTTCATTCTTAAAAACACCTTAATCAGACATCAAATAACAGATAGCTGGTTATCATATTGTACTGCACGTTATTTTGTTTATTTTTTAACCTTCATGGTATATGACATTTAAAATGTTCTGTTCCTGATACTTCTCAATCATGCAAACCTTTAACTTGTACTACATTGCTTTTACTAACCAGAGCAGCAGCGGTGAGGCATGGTTTAAAATCAGAAAGCTGAAATTTGGTTTGGAGGAAAATATGAGGCAATGGCCTGATGAAACCATCTTTTCACTGGGAAAAATGTGGTAGTGAGGTATTGAACAACCTGAACCCACCACTTGACAAACAAAGCTTCACATTAAACAATTTGCTTGGCTTTGTTTTTATTTCCTGTGCTTTTATCATATTTGGTATATACTGGAAAAATAGGGATAAAAATTAAGCCATTTGGGAGATGCTCAGCATCTACCGAGAGCACCTAAAACAAATTCAATCAACCCACTGTTCTGCAAACATCTATTGTTGTGCTGCTCCGTGTATGACTGGTTTCTCTCACTGAGATGGACATCAAAAATTTGAAGGATCCACCACTTTGCACAGTTGGGTTTTATACCATTGTTTTTATAATATCTCCACCATCTGCATTGATTTCTGCAGATGAAATATTTCCACAGTGGACTCCTGTGAGCATGTCCTATAAACCAGTAGTGGTCATGTGTTTGTAATTTTTTTTCGGGTAATTTTAGCGTCAGGCACACAATTTTGAAAGAACCATTCCCACAGTGATCGAGTGGGGCTGCATCGTGTCTAAATTATAAACCACACCAGCCACGAAGTTAGAAAGTACTTCTGCCTCACTTCTAAAAAGTACTGAAATGATACTTGGGAATTCTATTGCTTAACTGTTTTAATTACTCCATATGGAGCCAACAGTAATACTGCACTTGAAATGCTTTATTTGATCGGCATATATTAAATGCAAGTGCAGTTCAGTAGAACTGCTAGAAAAGTTATTTTACAGAAACAACCTGTTCATGTGAGTCATCTTCCTGTTACATCTATTGGACGGGTTTAAACATGGACCTCTGGTGCTTTGTTTAAAGCTGTGGCAACATTTTACCTTTCCTGTGATCCCTCAGCATCAATACTGACATTTGAACAACTTTGATGTCCTGATCCATACACAGGACCCAATGCAATGTGACATGAAGTTTAGCGTCGGCAACATTTCCGTGATGAAATTTGAAATATAACTCTTTTGATACACAAGTC
Source organism: Fistularia tabacaria (assembly GCA_901007705.1). Taxonomy (NCBI): domain Eukaryota; kingdom Metazoa; phylum Chordata; class Actinopteri; order Syngnathiformes; family Fistulariidae; genus Fistularia; species Fistularia tabacaria. Next base: position 26,774 of record CAAKHD010012467.1, on the reverse strand, counting down.
TCTTTGATGCCATATGAAGAGCTTCAAAATTTTAGACTATCTCAGGATGTCATTAAAAATAATATTTATAATATTAAGATTCACAGATCCTTTGACTGAAGTGCTTCAAATATTTTGACCTGAAAGACTTGTCTGTGTTCAATTGTTGTTTGTGTAAATCAATTGAAATGTTTAGTTTAACAGATTACAGGCATGTCATAAACTAATGCTTCTTTAAAAAAAAATATATGGGAAAACAAGTAAAAAATATATACAGTATTGGCATGGCCCCTCCCCTCCCAGTGATGAAGCTACACTGAATTTTGCTAAAAAGGATAGACTTCCTTATGAAAAGCTTATGTAGGTCACAAGATTTCTTGACTGAAGTAAAAAAGAAATCACTTTTTTTTTTTTCAATTTTCCAGGCATGAGCTTTTCTTCAGGCCTATTGGCTACAGCTCCGACAAGACACATGTAGAGGAATAATATATAGATGAACTCTGGCTTTATTCAATGATATTGTCCAAAAAAACAGTGGGTTTTCATTAAGTCAAGGTGGTGCAGAATAAACTTTTGCTATTTTTGATATACAAAAGATGATCACTATGCCAGATGCATGACTCTGCCAGGCCCATTACTGAGCCCTGTATATTTCTCAACTGTATTCCCATGTGTTTGTGTGCAGGAAAAGCGAATCGCCTCACTGGATGCTGCCAATGCCCGTCTGATGAGTGCCCTAACCCAGCTCAAGGAGCGCTACAGTACCCAGACGCGAAACGGCATTTCCCCCACCAACCCCACCAAACTGCAGATCACAGAGAACGGAGAGTTTCGGAACAGCAGCAATTGCTAGATGGGCTTCATGTTCTATTCCTGCGTGTGTACAGCTATCAAATGAGAGGACGTCCACATGCATGCTTGGATGCATGCCACGTTTAACGGGTGTAAGTGTATGTGTTATTAAAAGCGGGCCATGATTTTCGAAGACATGTCCATTTTTCTGACACAAAGTGGGAGTGTCGATCTCGCCCTGGGACATTAGCACGATGAACAAAGAGAACAAAAACATCACAAGACAGCCTTCATTATGAGGGTGACAGCGAGAGGATGCAGGGCAGAGCTTGTACATATGAAACTGTTTATCAGTTGAATGATACCCCAGTGGAAATATGCAGTTGCTGGGACCCTGCCTAAGCATGGGACGAACCACTATTTAATCATACACGATGACAACTCCTCTCCGCCTTCCGCCTTGTTTTCCTTCTTCCTCCTCTGATGGTCAAATGGACCACATTGAAAAAAACAATGACACACATTGAGAAGTACTGTAAGGAATAATATCTAGTGCTTTACTTTAAAGTAATTGTTTATAAAGAACCAAAAAGAAGCTAAAAAGTGGTATTTTTAGTCCCAAAAAATCTTCTCTATCCCCCCTTTTAATCCTAGGACGTGATCAGAACATCCTGGTATGCGCCCCTTGCCCCCTCAACCCCTCCAGCCCAAATCCCTCTTTAACCCCTATGTAGTGCACTTTGTGAAAAGCTATTGGTACATTTAACGCCTTAAGTGAGAAACACGCTATCCCAGAGTTCCCCTATTTCTGCAAAAAAGTTAAATAAAAGGCACAACTTATACTGTGGATTTGTAAAGGATACAAAAAATACATTGTAATCTAATCAATGTACTATTAGAGTAAATGAATTCTATGTGATATTATATTAATGAGATTTAATATAGATGTATGCATTTCTTTTATTTCTTCTATAATATACATACATATACCTATATTTGATAATTTCAAATATATAAAGCAGCCCTTTATTTAGAAGTGAGATGGATTTTTTTATTTTTTTTCTAAGGTTGAGAGTGTGTGGCTTGCTTTGGAGCCCTGGAGGAAGAGACCACACTGAGCAGTGATAAGCACCGCCACCTCAATCATCTGTCAAAATCTTTGTGAAGCTTAACCCTTTACACATATAAGAGACATGTCTGTACAGTCGACTCCAGCGTTGCTTGCACAAATTCAAATCATCAATTGCCCTGGTGCTTATCGCTGCTTTTTATAGACACAGATACATTATACCCTGATCCGGATTTCAGTTGGATCATGTTATGCGTGTGTGTGTGTGTGTGTGCATGTGTGTGTGCATGTGTGTGAATGCATGTGTGGGCGTTTGTGTCAGTATGTATGTGTGGTCTCTATTCTCGTAGCAGAAGAGCTATTTTGGGATATGTTCAATGCTCACTCACACTATACACTGGACTGGTGAACCATTGTTAAAGTGAACTTCTCTGTTATGGTTTCTCTTAAATTCCTGTGTTGGTCTGGCGATAAAATATCCAAACTGTGACTATACATCCCACTGGCATCATCTCTCTTCCCTTTACTTTTGCTTGCCTGCTTTTCATCTTCTCCCTCCTTCAATATAAATAGCATCATTAATATATGGTCAAATGATAGTTGCTTGAACCTTAGCTGCGGGTAAATAAACTGGCTTGTAACAACACATTAAATTGAAGAAATTATATTCCAAGTTTGGATATAACTTTGGGGGTCTAAAAAAAAAATTAAATGTTTAGATAGAAAATTCATGGAACTTAAAGTTGTACAAACCATTAGTATATTTTTGTTTGCATTGCTAATTAATTATTCTTGTCATTTTCAGATTAATTCTTAGAAAAAGATAGTTTTTTGAAAAAATTAATGGTCTTTTCTCTTTGCTATCATAGTTGTTTTGCTACATATCATTATGTTTAACAATTTCTGGGTAATTTTCTTGCTAACTTTCAATTGACTTTTTTTTTTCCTTTTCAATGAAAATGTCTCATGTATGACATAATTCTGGGATCAGCTGGCCAATAACATACCATAGTGTAACACAACCATGTGTTACATAAGGTATTTATTATATTAGCTTCAAATATGTTATTGATAATACTTTGATCCAAACACAAGTACTCAGTTATCCTCCAGAAACAATGTGAAGTGCAGTTGTAGGGTATCGTGTAAAAATATGCAATAAAACACTTTTTTTACAAGGAGAAACTTGCAAATTTACAGGCAAATTGACTATTGAATTGAACTTTAATCAACCCCACTTTATGGGGTTTTCAAACTCTATTTGACTTCATCATTTGGATTGAAAATGGAATTATTAGATCTGGAAAGTATAACTTTCCATAAGCATATGTCTTAGTTGTTTAGATGATATTTCATGTTTCATATTAATTTCAACAATATTTAATATGGATTTCAAGTCATTACAAAACAGGGTTTTTCTTACATAATGAAGGGAAAATATTTTAGATTTTGAGGGGGTTGCATCATAAGCTGTTATTGTGTCTACATGTGTTGCAGATTTCGAAGTGAAGACAATATTTTTTATGTTTTTTCAGTCATGTCTGTTACAAACATAGTATTGATATTAGAGTAATGTTATCTCTCTAAATAATTGTAATAGATATATGTTAAATGATTAATTGTTTTCCAATCCATTTTAGCTATTCCTGTATTGTTTACACATCTTTTTTAGTATTTTTTTATTATGAACAAAAAATTACACATGGGAGTAACTGGTATCTTTCTAATGAACATGAATGTTTGTCAAAGATTTACAAGTAATTATATTATCATATCCCCATAATTGCCTGATAATTTAACAAGAAAAATATGTCTGTAAGATTTTCAGTCTTTAGGTTATGGTACTTGTAAAATCTTGTCAATCTTCAGTTCTGAACTAAAAAAGCCCCAGGAATGACAGTGGGATTTGATTTTTCAATGAGTTAGAAAAATATAATGACCCCAATGAAATTGAAGACTGGGTTGTATATGTAAAATTTAATATCTTATTTTAAAAAAAAACATATTAATTAAAGCCAATAATTACTTGACATCATTTTTCCATTAATAAAAAAGTACTGAATAGAGTTTAAATAGCTATCAATTTGCCATATATTAATGATTTTTATCATGGTGTAGCCCCTTGTTCTTCTAAATGTGAAGATGCTCAGTCACAGTTGGTCTTAAGATGACCTTGTCATCATCCCGTCATTGCTCTGAGATCTTTAAGCGCCACACCATTTCATCATCTACATGTTGTATATTTTTGTATTTGTTTATCCTGCCTGTGACAGACTGTAAACATCCAATGTTAGGCTCTGCATGCTTCATCCATGCTCTAGGATCAGTTAGGTTTCAGGATTTTTGTCTTCTGTTGCCAATTGGAAGAAGAAGAAGAAGAAGAAGAAGAAGAAGAAGAAGAAGAAGAAGAAGAAGAAGAAGAAGAAAAAAAAGAAGAAAATGTAAAAGACAATGACGATGTTGATGATGATTATGCTTTTGATGATGATGATGATGATGATGATGATGAACGGTTTGTTGATGATGAATGGTTTGTTGAAGACATACACAGTAAATATATGAAATCGAGTGTATCAAGAGGCTGGATAGTCTGGGAACGTGTAAATAAAATGCTAACACTATTTTTACCTAATGTTAACAGAGCTTTTTGTAAATGTATCTTGTGCTCAACCTCTGCTGTATCATGGATATTGTAAATACTGAATAGCTGAGTTGGTCACCTGTCCTCACTGGGTAGAACTATAGAATTAAATTAACCTGCGCGTCTTCTCCCTGTTCAGGCTTTTGTTGTGTGAGTATAATATCACCAGCCAAAAAGCTGATTAAGTAAGAGTTCGACTCTTTTCAGGCAAAGCTGGGTCCAGTCTAGATGAGATTCAAGCACAATCCTGTATTTATCATCAGTCTCGCTCTGTGAACTTTTTTGTTCAGTGTTGGCTGGTGCTTATAATTGGCTTACTTTTATTATCATTTTTTTAAACTATTTTCTTTCTATAATCTTTTTAGCACATCTCACAATTTCCGTTAAAATAATCAAAGCGAAGTCAAGATTGAAGAATCATCTGCTTGTTCACAAACAACCTTTAGGCTCAGTTTGAAAAATAAAAACAAACAAAAAAACAACTCTTTAAATTACATTGGTCTATAAGGCCTTGGTTTTGACAAAAATAATAACCTCAAACATATTAAAGTGAGACTATGTACCATTTTGCAGTAGAAATAACACATATGGTATCTTTAAAATAAAAGGTTGATATCTAAGCAATAAAGGAATGTCACAAATGTGTTTCTTGCAAATGTGAAAATTTGTTAGAGGGAAGTTGGAAACAAATTTAGTTAATGGCAGCTATACACACTGGATCAGGTGTGAAACATCTCTGATGCCATGTCGTTTTGTTTTTAATTTCTTCCAACAAAAACAACATTCTTTTTTTTTCTGTAAATAAACCTACAGCCCTTGGAAAATATGCAGATAATATCTGCAAGGATAATGTTTAAGGCACGCAATTAAAATGGTAACTGCAAATTGGAGAATGTTTGTTAGTAAATGATATTGTGTCCATTGATACATGTGTTGTCAACCATTCAACAAACTCAACTATTTTAAATTCATGGGAAATTATTTTTGATCATTCTGTGTACACAACTGTCCCTAAGCCATGCCATATTTCGGGCTGCATCAGCATTAGCTTAGCTAATGTTGCCCAGTGGCTTGGAGAACCAGCTTGATTATTGTGAGCTCCTAAAGCTAAGCTAATGTTAGTCCAGTGACTATGACAAGAAAATACTACCTTAGCTAATATTATGGCTAATTAATATTAGCTGTGAGAAAATTAATTAATGTTATGAGTAGTACTATTGGTGTGGATGATAATTTCAAAGCTCTCTTTTTCACAGTGTACATAGTCTCACTTGAATTTGTATTCTACAAATAAATGAACAGTTAACTTAAGTGAGGCTTAATAATAACTTAATGCATTCTTTTGGCCCACCTTCACCAACCCCTTCATTGCATCAACAATCAGAATAAGGCTCCCACTTCAAAGCTCAGCCAATCTTAAAAGAACAAAAAAACAAAAATATACAGGTATAAAGTAAAAGATGTTGTATGTTTTCTATTACCTTGTAGAAAATACTTTTGTAAGTATGTTGAAAGTATAAAGTATTTGCTGAATCCTGCTTCCTTTGATGACAGTGACAAAACAATAATGTACAGAAGAATTTGTGTTGACAAAATGTGGCTGTGCAATTTATGTACATTTGCAATTAGACTTATTAAAGTTTTATTTAGCTATTTTAAACATCGCTCCTTTGTCGGTCTCTTACGCCCTTGCACATTATTCCTTGTGACACTTTGTGATAATGAAATGTAAACAAAATTTAATTTGAGTGCATGTGAAATGAATCACATTTATTAAATACTCTTGCGAGCAGGGCCTGGACAGGACAGGATGGATGACAAGTATCAAGAAAGAGCATATTCTCCGATTCGGGGTCCAAAGAAGGGTGTGAAGGAGAGATGTGGAAGACTGGTTTGAGCTGTGCCTACTTCTCAGCAAGCCTGACCTACATACTGCCTGATTGTTATTCCCTGCAGTGGATAGGAAAAAGCCTATGGCTTTAACAACAAAATGGAGGGTTTTGTAGCAAAATGTCTCTCTTAAGAAGCTGCAATATTAAGATAATAGTTTTGTAGAAAACCCTCAAGAGATATAAGATAAGAAACTATTGAAGAGTAATATCACATGTGATCGAAAAACGGGGGAAAGTGGACCTCATTAACAAAAGATCTCATCATGGTGTTTTAAAGCAGGCTCTACTTATTAATTGCTCCCTGTGAGGCTGTCTTATTTACTTGGCCGAGAAGAGCAGGCTCCCCGAAGGCAAAGAAATGCATGTAGGACATGAGACTACAACAGCAAGATACTAGTCATGCGGTTTTTCTCCAAATACCCCATCCAACTGAAAAATGTAAAATCCCATTAAACACCCTCATATTTACCCACTTGTTGATGGCAAGAATTTTGCTTCCTCCAAACTAAAAAGCACATTTTGTTAAGATGCATACTTTGCGACCAAAACATAAAAAACAACTTAAGAGCTGTAAGAACATTGTAGAGATAATGCTGTTGAGCAGAACTGATCCCCTTCCCATTCCACACCTTTTTTTAAATAACATTAATACAATGATACTGAAAACAGCAGCTTTAGAAAAAAAAATCAAAAAGTTGCATCCCTTTTTTTTCCAGTCATTGACACTGTTGTGCCACCTAACTAGCAACCATTTTTACTAATTCATTTTGAAAGGTCAGCACCACCTTTGGTGAGGAGTTTCTCAAATGATGATGAGTGTATGCATGTGTATGTGATGTGTGCACAATTTATAATGAGAGCCATTGAACAAATTAACAGTTAAGACTTGTGCCTGATCATTTACTGATAATTAATTTATACATTTAACCATTACTTTAGAAGCAATTGATATTTAATGGAGTAATTAGCCTTACAAGTTAATGTATATTTTGTCATCTCCAAATGTTCGGTAGCCCCAAACCACAAATTTACCAAGATATTTTCATCAAGATTATTTTTATTTTCTCCAAAATATCAACACATTTGTCAAATATCTAATTTGTGGAATACCATTACCACATTCCTCTCTGGAAGAAAAAAAAAAATCACACTTTTAATGCTTATTTTGGTAATAGCATAAAATAAATTCAAACATTAAAACAAACAAACAAAAAAAAACTGGCATAATAATTTGTGAAATGACTTTCCTGGTCTCACAAGCACGATAGATAGATAGTTAATGACACCTCTGGTACCAATGGATTTCAAGAAAAAGTGAGAAAAGTAACTCAGAGAAGTGAGAGAATGCTCAGTGACAGTAGGTTGAGGAGACAACAGCAGACAGTTTTGTGGGGAAGTATTTCAAGGTTCATAGAACACGTATTAAAAGAGTTATTTCAGGCTGACTTCCAAGCCTTGTTAAAGATGGAGATTTAAACCTTCAACAGGCCTCCCACTGCATCCCTTATACTGTGCCCTTTAATGAGCCCTTTAGCGGTATCACCCTGGCAGGACAATAAGGATGTCACAGGGAGTCTGACATAGTGCATTTATATAAGATCATTTTATCATGGCAAACAATAGTTGATATTAGGGAAGTTTTATTACATTTTCAGGTCAGCTCTGGGGCTAAACTGACACTTTCCCCTTCCAAAAAACGTACCAATATTTCGGAGTAAACCATTTCAGATATTGATGAATCGGATAACACTGAATGAGCAAATAAATATTCCATTGCAGCTTATTAGAGGTGGTTGCATGGGTTGACAATTTGGCATTAGAAAAACATCCATATGAAGTCAGAATATACATCATATAAAAGTTTTAGTTGCCAAATGAAAATTAACTCGACAGTAAAAAATGAATAAACTATCCAGTCAAAAATGAAAAAAAAAGAATAAAATAAAATAAATAAAAGTAAGTAAAATAAATAAATTATCCAGTTTCTAATTATCAACATCAAAAGTTTAATATTAATTATTATCAATTAATTATTATATTATTAACTGTTACATCTTGATATTGATGCCATGGCCTCATTAAATCACATAATTAATAGAAAGGTTTCAAAAATGTTGGTGGCCCTTTGAGAACCTGCTTCTAATCATATATAATAAATGCAGCTCCATATTAGATAACATACATGTTGTTAAAACATCTCAAGCTAAAACTGGCCAATTATGTGTCAGTTCAATGACTGAAATTAATTTCAGGTTTTTAAAATTTTGATGAAAGCCACAACCTGCTTCAAGTCTGCAGTGATTATATACTGTACATCTTTGTTTAAACAGCAGCCACAGCTCCAAGTGTTTGTGTCAAAACAACTTGGTGTTCTTTGATAGGAAAAGTAATGTTTCCCTTAGGTCCTGGTCTGCATTTTATAAGTCAATCAAGTTAACTGTGTTTACAACATACAAAAGTCATGATTAGCTGTCCTGTAAAGTAGCTGATATTACAACAGTGATCTTTTGACACGTACATGGTATTTAAGAGGCTGTCAATATACATGAAACTGACAGTCACATCACACATCTAACATGATTTTATTGCAAAAGTTCTGATGCTTTTAGAAAATGCAATGCCCCATGCAATTACTCTGGAAAAAATTAATCCCCCAAGGCAGTTGTGTAGCTACAAACTAATCTTTCTAAAACATGCTGGAGGTCTAAGGCTGCCTGACTGGAATAGCTGCAGAAATCAAAATTGGGATAATGTGGCAACATAGCCCCTTTCCTTTAGAATACTTATTCACTTAACTCATCATTAATGGGCTCATAAGCTGCAATTACAGCTGAGCCGCCGGCTGCAAATGGGCTTCTACCATTGAGCCAAACACATAAAAAAAAAAATGCATACATACACAGAATAGTCACACTCTCAGTCTTGGTTACATCCATCTCTGTCCAAATATGTTTTGTACAAGCTCAATAAATTGCACATGATAGTCACTCCCTTTCACCAAGGTATTTTTATGTGTTAATGTGTTGATTGAAGCATCTTAAATTTCATCCCTGAAAGAGTTTCAGTGTATGTGCTACTTGATAAAGGTGAAGGAAAGCAAATAGCTGCTCAGTAGATTCCGTAAGTTTTTGAAAAAGCAGCCATATTCTCTTCATGTTTGACCATGAATGGGGCAGAGGAGATAGCCCATTAACACTCTTGCCTACATGCAGGCATCTTCCTTCCTCCTCGCAAAAAAGCAATCAAGCTGAGAACAGTCCCATGAGTTTGCCAGCAGGGGTGAATTGAGCCTCTCTCATCCTTCAACATCTTCTCCCTCAGGAGGACCGCAGAGGGGTGATGGACATGTCATTGCCTGGCTTTCCCTGAGGAGACTGGAGGTGACGTTTGGGAGTTTTGTGATTAGGTCAAGCCCTCTCCTCTCAGTTCTCCACATTGGCCCGTGCCACACGAGGTTTGAGTCTCTGATGTAGTCGGTAGTCCTGACTGGCTGCTCTTCGCAGCGGTGCTGGAGAGTTCAGAGGAGGGTTGGAGAGGCCCACAGACCTGACGGACCGCGGCAGTGCCCGGCTGCAGCTCACTGAGCGTCGGTCTTCCACGCCCGGCTGCAATTCAAGCTGAGCCTCGCACAGCTCCAGCAGAGATACTATCTGCTCCCTCAGCCTCAGGGATTTGAACCTCCGAACTCCAAGGAAGAAAAAGGCTTCAACAAATGCTTGGAGTCCCATTCCTGGATGACAAGAACAGGGAAGGTTGACTTAAAATACCAAAGGACTGTGGAAATAATTTAACTTCTTAAGACAGAACCCATCAAAAGCTGGCAAAAAAAGAAGTCTTCATTATTTTCATTATCATTATCATTATTTTATTCTACTTATTTTTAAAGTAACAAATATCTATCTATTTACACAATTTAACTTTTCAATCCTTTAATTTTGTCCTAACAATAATTTCTTAAGATGTTAAGGAGACAAGGTTTTTCCAAATGTGATTCCTAAAGTTTCATAAAAACAACTTTAAATAAGTTTGGCTTATTAAAATCATCCTGACTGAAGTTGTTTCTGATATTTTCATTATCTTTTTCAAGAAACTATAAATTGACCTTAATGGAATACCACAGGAATATTTATACCCTTGTTTGAGGTGTCTTTGGTACAAAGAACACAAATTTCACAGTCTGATTCAAAATATTCCTCAGTAAAATATCTCCTGTATGTTTGAGTACTGTGTATCATCATGCTTTGGATAAATACAGATTGATAGAAGTTTTCATTTTTAGACCAATCCAAATTTGATCAGTCAAGAGTTAATGTATATAATCATCAAAAGACACACAAGTGTTTTTGCACATTAATATGTTTGCATCTGACCTTTTCAGAAATACAGTGACCATAAACTGAACAATTTAGTTTGTAAGACATATGCATAATAGGGGAAAAGACAAGAATTCCAGAGTTATAACAAAAAAACGTGCTTGTTTGTTTGTGAAATTGAAGTGTCCAGACTTTTGACCCCCAAATAGTTATCTCTTCATCCTGTAATGAAATTCCCTCCAGGTGATCCTTTGATAACATATTCATGAGTAAATAGATAAAACCTGAACATAAGTCATGAATAATATGCTTTATGCCACAAGCAACCACAAACACAGAGACCTAAAAGTCCATGTACAATTTTGTCAATAAACATGTTAGGGATGCTGTGCATGATTGCCTCCTGAGAGGCCCCCTACACCCCTCAAATGAGATTATAATCTGCTCATTAAACCAAGAACCACCTTCTTAGGTGGGCTGATGTAATTATTTTATCACAACCTTAAGACAACTAGGCAGAGCTAAAGTTTCAGTCAACGGTCAACTAAATATTGTACCTCAGCCTATTATTTTCAACCTGGAGGAGGAGGACAATGTGCAGAAGGACAGTCAAGTCTCTTATGTGAAAGAGGGAAGATTTTGTCAAATCAAATGCATTTAGAGTTATCTGATGAGAGTTGCTATGAAATTTCAATGTAGTGCACTAAGATTCAATACCTTTATGTTTCTTTTCAAGAAATTTCCAAATGAACTGAAAAATTAACATTCTTAAATTAATTGTATTTAGCCTCCCCACAAATCTTATGATGCTTCTACACAGAAATAACAGAGTCTGACTAAAGTCTCCCTGAATGCGTATGAGCTCATTTTAAATTCAGCCCACAATCTCTCCCGAACAGGCCCTTCCATCTTGGTCCATGTGATCTCCATCCATCCGCTCCCCCTTGCAAACATTCTCTGCAAGGTGCAATGCCTGAATAATTCATGTGAGATGGTCTCTCCACTGACACATTGTGATCTCAGCTCATTTCAATTATGGGAGCACAGTGTCAGAAGAAATCTGACCAAGAATGACAAGCAATTATCTCAAGGCACATTATTTGCTGGGAGTCTCAAGGATACCCAACTGTCTGTCCTCTACATGGTGTCGCTTTGTGATACTTTTGTATTTGCATGTATGCAGGTTCATGTTACCTGCTTCCTTCGAGTCAGACAATGATCCCGACCAGCGTCGTGTAATATCTATGTAGAGGATGTCTACTGAGGCCATGGTGAAATTACTGTTGGTCAGTTTACAGGTCCTGAATAAAAATGGAATCAAACATTAATTTCAGACCACTTTTTTTATATTTCACCTGAAATTAGAGTACCTAATGAATGTTCGGAAGGCAGTAGGCCCCAGACGCATGTTGCCTTTAACGCCAAGGAAGCGTATGAATAGAGCTGAGATCCGTTCCACAAGCCGCAGGTAGTTAAACTGCTTGGTGTACTTGGGGTAGACCTGCTTCAGACACAGAGAGGGCAGAGCTCCTGTGTCATCCAAACACCTTTCGTGGTACTTGGCTTCAGTAGAAATCTCCTCCCCTTGATCAAACCCACTGGACTTTGATTGGGAACTTTTGAGATGGAATAACAGGAGAGAAGTGAAAACGTGAATCAGTTGCCCTGAATTTCAAGCAGGAACAATTATCTTATGTCCGCAAGCAGGCAGGTTAAAATAGCTGGTTTCCAAATTAATAAAATAGCTGGTTTCCATATTGGTTTCCAAATTAACATTGGAATACTTTTCTTCAGAGTTAACAAATCATTTTGACACTTACATCCAACATGAACAATTACACGGTCATGGACTACAGAGAGTCAAGATATAGGAGAAAAACAGGCAGGTCTTCAGACAAATCCTTTTCAGTTGGTGAAGAAAATCTGTCTAAAACAAATGTAATATTAATAATCCCCTGTAACATCAATGTATATGTTAAAAACTATACATTACAGAAAAGCCCACAGCAAAACAAACCCCATAAATACCAGCTTAACCCATGAATCAGCACCTAATCTTTAAAAAAAAAAAGGGATTGAAGTGATTATAACATTAGATGTCAGCAGACAGCCTGTCATTGCTGCAGCCAACAAAATGGGAAGCTTTCATTAACCTCGGTTACAAAAAGTTACTTAACATGGCATGCACACATAGCACAGTGGCTTTGCAATCGACAAATTTGATATGTCTATTTTTTTTTACTGAAAGTACCCATCGAGACAACCATATATGGATGTATAAGTGAATCAATGAAAACATAACAAGAAGTAGGAACAATCCATAAAAGCTATACATTGTTACACACATGGCTTAGTCAAGTCTAGTAAATAAAAGAAAGATACAAGTGAAGAAGATACCAGTGTTTATTTCCATCCATATTACTTGCATCAATAACTCTTAGATAATTTGCAGGTAAATGTCCTCTCAGGCTGTTGTTCTCGCTACACAGTATATTACTTTACACATTAGTTGTCTGAACTCCTGATCCTTCCAGAATCAAAACAGACTGACCGACTTGTTGTCACCAAAGTCAGTGAGTCAAAACATATATCTGACTACATGGAGTGAATTAGCGATACAGTTTGTATCAGTTATTCAAAAATGTTAAATCCACCTTTGAATGGCATCAGAATGAACATACCCAGCATACTGTGTTGGCTGTAGGCTCTTTTTATTGTGAGTAAATATGAATACCATATTTTTTTCTCTCCAACTCCACTGGTGATATATCCCCAATGGTTCTCTTATATCTAAACCTTCACAGCACCTGTATTTATTGATTTGTGTTTTTTCCAGCAGTAAGGCTGAGTAGTGGCCTTCCCTCCCTGCAGTACAAAACAAGGAGACCATAAAGCAAACCCAAAAAGCTTTTGTCAGCAGTAACTTGCAGCCAACTACCTGAAGTAAATAAATGCACTAAGCTTTTCAGTTGATTCTGCACAAGAACAAGGGAAGAATAATGTTGACTACAGGACAAATTCTTGTCCCATTTATTTTAATTCCCAGGCTTTCCCCCACTGCTTACACCCACTACCTGGATCTGTAGCTTAAGGTTCACAACTAAAAAGTTAGAAATAAATTTTCAATTCTCATGGAAGACGGAGCTCATAGATTTAAAAAGATGGATAGGTAAAATAGGAAAAAAAAAAAATCAGAGAGGAAGGGGAATAGGAGCACAAGCAGGAGAGTGACTGAAATAAACTATACCCAGTAGATACCTCTTGAAAAGCCACAGTGGCTGTCTGTAGTTGCTTTATTCTATGAAGGACATTATTCAAAGACATCCTGAACTTGCACAAAGATCTTTATTCCCAGTTTAATAGCCAGTACTGATGGTAATATTAAATCACTCCTGTTAATTGGTCAAACGGACTCGAGGGACACTAGATTCATTCTGTTCATTCTGTCAATCACTTCCGAATAAGACCGTCAAAACAGAGAGATCCGGCTTGAAAACTACATAGACACTTGAGCTAAGGGCATTCTCACATGTTTGGAGTTTAATTTGGCCTGTTACCTGTCAAGTAATGACCTTTTAGAATGGCTATAATTTACTATAAGTTCATTAATATAGTTTACAATTACTTTCCCCAAAAAACTAAAGCTATACGAAGACTGTTGCCACATAGGTGGTGATGCGGGACTGTTGTCATATTAAACTTTTGCATGCTCTTGCAAATATGCAAAGTGGACAAAGGGTTAACAGATAGAAAATGCATATGGTAAAAGCAATATAAAGTAGGTCTGAATTTATTTCTAGATCCATAAATAAACTTGTCACCATAAAATGTCATTCTTGCGCTTATGAGTTTATTTGTTTGGCATAGTTGTTATCCAGAGAAACCACCAAACATTTACAAGTTGCTGCTTTAAAAATGCTTTATTTTGGATGAATCTCAATTGCAAAGAACGAACCCAATCGTAGCCACGTATCCCACACTACAGCTTATCAACTGTTACGGTAACACACAAATTTCCCCTTGGGGATCAATAAAGTATTCATTCATTAAAAAAAAAAAAAAAAAAAGATGGCGGTGGAAGACGGCAGCCTGTTGCACCAGCTCAACTGTTTCTTTCACACACAAATTTCCCCTTGGGGGTCAATAAAGTATTCATTCAATCATGGCATTGCCAAGTGACCAAGTACTCTGTAAGAACTGATTAAATTATTATTATAAAGATCTGAGTTTTGGTTCTGACTTCAAGGATTGCAAAAAAAGTATTATGACACAGACAGATGAGGTTGGAAAAGCATTACTTCTGTTGGATAACAAGCAGTATACATTAAACATAGTGGTTTATACTGGTTTTTCAGTATTGTTGTTTATTTTTTCAAAGACATCACCATATAGTTCCTTTAAGGTCAGTGTGAATCCCAAAGAAGGGTGCTGAGATGCTGGCAGTGTTGCCACCATGGGAACAGCAGGTCATGCCAAATCTACTAACTCCCAGATTCTGTTTGAACTTTGCCTTTTACAATGCCTTCCTCACTCTCACCCTTGACTTTTCCAATTAATGTAGACCTCCTGAGGGACTGTCTGCACCTCATAAATAGCGAAGAGCCAAGTATTCTTTGTCTCTACTTGCTGCTGTATGCTTTTGTGTGTATTTGGTGCATTTGACTGACATATCCCCTGATCTTGGGTGTGTTTTGCTATACTTGCAAGTACCTACTGTGCATAAAGTCACCTGATTTCCCATTATTTCCACAGTAGTCACTCCCACTTTGAAACTGAGAAGAGAACTAAAGAGCTAGAATAAAGAAACGGTTGTGCATTAAAGAGTTTGGTGTCTGCAACTTAAACAATTCTGTGTTACACACGTGACAAATAGAAATACACAGAGGTGCATTTCCATGGAAGGGATACAATACGATTTGCTTAACAAGAGTTTCTCACTCCATGAATTAGTAAGCCTTGTGAACAGTTCTGCTGCATTTTTAATGGAATCGATCATGCCACAGCGGCCAAAAGGACACCACCTACATCTATTTTGACAGGACAGGGTCTGCTAAAAATGGACACATTTTCAGAGACACTGACAGCCAGTCAGACAGTGAGGGAAATATATGTAAATACTCAAGGACAGAAGAAAATGATGAAGCTGACAAGAGGAAGAAAAGAAGTGAGGGGCAGCAATTTCTTTAAAAGAAACATAAAGACAACATGCCATAAGTTAGTAGTGTGTGAACAAGGTGGACAAGGCCTATTTCTTATATCACTTGTTCTGGTAAATGAATCTTCAAAGCTAATGAAAAGAACTCAAAATCAATAAAAGTGTCTATAAAGTTATATGTATCAAATGAAGACAATGCCCTCTCTATTCAAAGAATGAGATGTGACTGTAAACATTGAAAAAAATAGTGTTGCAGACATAAACATTTTTTGTATGCATTAAAAACCTAAAAACATGTACTCATATTAGATGCAAGAAATATATCATTTTAGATAATAAACAATTATCAAATACTATGAAAAACAAAATGTTTTTCATAGTATTTACAATAGAAAAAACTAAAGCCAGTGATATGATTGCTTAAATAATTTGCAACACATTGAGGATGTTTCATTTCTTGAATAAAGTGCTATTTAAACATTACTGGCACATTTAGAGCTAGAAAATATATTTGCAACATATAACATTCACTTATTCAGAGACTATGAATCTTGCATGAAATGGAGTTTGCTTATTCACTGTAATTTTCTAATCTAATTGGTAATATATAATAATTAATTAGAGGAGTACACCGTTTCTTTTTCGTAAATCAATAATAAATGATAACTCTGTCACGCCATGTATTTGTGGTTCATGATAGCTGAGCCATTTTTGTAAAAACACATCAGAACCACATAAAAGTTATGAATTGTTGATAAACATGTATGAAATCTATATCAGTCCCCAATTTTCAACCAAACAGTCTTATCATCAAGTAACCTCTGTGTTAAATTAAGAGTTTGGGGTCATTTTTATTTTCTTCTTGCAACAATTGCGGTATAGACCCGGTAACCATAGTAACCACAGAGCAAAAATATCTAAATGGGTGTGGCAAAGTGCAGCCATAAGGAGACCCAAACCAGATTGTCACAATATGCCTTACCCTAATGAGTCCAAGTATGTGATGTGAAGATCAGCTGTAAATTGTATGCTGAGGGTACATTTGCCTGTGAATGTAACCTTTCGTTCTCACACACACCTCTCATGTTGGCTCATTAATCACCCAGAGAGAAATAATACACAGAATTAATGAGCTAGGCAAGGGGAGTACATGTCAATGACATCAGAGCACTCTATTCACAATTCCACATTTATCTCTTCCCATATTCTTGAAAAAGGCACTTATCCTCTTTGCCATTGTTATATCTCTTACATAAACCCACACCATCATACCCTAGGACTTAAAATTTTGACTCAGCTGCTCCATGTATCATTTGTATGGAAAGTTTCCAGTTTTCTTTTCATTCATCCTAGCTACTGAAATGTATACAGTATACAAGAGAGGCTTAATCACAAACTGAATTTTGAGTAACTGACTCCAAGTCATCCCACTAGAGATGAGCTGTCACTAACACAAGGATTACTTGTATTTACTTCAGTAGACCATCTGGCGATCTTGGAAATCACTCTTTGAATATGAAAAGTTGTGGATGTTATGTATCTTCAATGAAAGGAAAATAATGGTGGAAATAATTGGGGGGGGGCTTGAAATCCTTGATATTTGTCAATTATTAAAAGGTATTGAAATACCTGTCAAATTATTTTTAGTCATCTCTCTCCATCAGCAATTAAGAAAAGACATCACCTACAATAGTGTCATTATGCAAACGAAGTAAGGTAGGTATCAAGATATTTTCATTCACTTTCACATTCAAAGAGTCATCCCTAAAAAATCAGAATTGTATGAGTCATTCAGCAACCTTCAGTCCTCTGCAAACAAGGGACTTCAATAAATACTGCAAATCGCTTGCTGGGACAAAGGAGGTATATGAACTCCCCTAAATCAATCAACTGCCGAACTGGCAACATGTTTCAATGCAATGCAAATGTTTGACATAAAATGTATGTGCATGTGTATATGTTTATCTTTGAAGTATCCACTCCTTCATTTGTTAATGTGTATAGGTTCAGCTGATTAGGGATTAGGCATGTTTGTTTTACAAATATCAATGGCTTACTTGGTCAATATCTAAAACCACATGCCCATAACTTTCAAAGTACAAAGATGATTTTTTATTCTTTTTTTTTATATGGACGGCTCCTACTTCATATTTATGGTTACTATGACTTGATGAACTATTTCCCTTTAGCTAGGATGGTCACTTATTTCATTGCTATCACTGTTCTCTTTGATTCCAGGTTCTGCACCCCTTAAAACAATTAAACTTATTGCTGCTTTTGACTACTGTGCTTGACCCTAGTTCAGTAACATGACAACCTCCAAGAACATCAAGACAAACTATAATTCCAAACATGACAGCTTGAAAGCTCAATGTCCTTCACATTATAAACCCTGTCCTTGTCAGTGTTGCCTTTTTTTCTACCACTCACTTTGAGCACTGCTGCACTTTATAATGACAGTGAATTACACTCCTTTTTAAAGATCACTGTACCTGCCTCTTTGGTGATGCACATTGCCATAGTCTCTAATTAATCCTCTTTTCAACACATGACTGCAAATCATAAATACTTTTAGATTTCTTATTAAGATATCCGCACTACTAGGAATGCGTTTCGATCAAACACAGTAAACAAATGATCATAAAAGGAGCTAAAATAAGATATAATTGATTGATGCCTAACACTAAGTCTGCACTGTAAAGTACAAAAGATACACGAGGTTTAAAATGAAGGACTTGGGATTAGAGGTGTCTAAAATAAGCAGATTAGCAGTTAGTTCAAAAGGAAATGCATTTTTGATGTTTATAACGCGGACCCATCCAGAGTGAATCGTCCAAAGACAATTACAGCTCTGCTGATTCTAGCTGGATGAAAACACAGCAATGCAGAGAAACAAGGATTAAACATATTACAAGGGGATTACAGCAATATGTTTCTGGTCATGAATACAATAGTTTAGTACGTATTATCTCTCACTAGCAGAATAAAGCGGATCAAATATCTGGGAGATAATCAGGGAGAGAAGTTTGAGGGAAGAAGAGAAAAAGAGGGGAAAAGAATGGAATGGAAGCAGAGAAAGAGTAAAGAAAGGGAGATGGTGGTAAAATACAAACAGTCAATCCTCTTGTCAAAGAAAAAAAAAAAAAAAAAAACAGGAGTGAGGAAAAGAAAAAAAAAAGAATAACAAATCCAAATGGTGGAGGAGATTTATACCCAGTCACAACACAGAACCAGTCAACCAGAGAGATTGAGCCAGCAGACTTGGACAGTAATGTGTAATTTTCTATCACGCCCCAGCTGAGTTTAATTTTTTTCCATTTTACAGGCTTATGGAGAGCTGTTGAGTGGTACAAAGCTGTGCTTAAAGGAGGAGCGGGCAGAGTATAATATAATGTGCTTAAGAGTGGAGTCTTAACACCAAAGTAAAAACGAGTGGAAGCTCTACATATGAATGAGTAATAATTTATATATGTATGTATGTATGTTCTGGATGTGTGTGTGTGTGTGTGTGTGTGTGTGTGTGTGTGTGTGTGTGTGTGTGTGTGTGTGTGTGTGTGTACATACATTGAAGGTTTCCGGTGGCCAGGGTCCATTAGGCGCAGTGTGTCCCTGATCACACCCACTTTGACCTCCTCATCCACTGGACTAGAGACATATTCAAATGTTCCTGGAGCAACCTGGAACACACACAAGCATTATTAAAGTGTAATTGAATATTACAGATAATTTGAGCATCAGAATCATGATAATGTTGAGATTCGGTCCTACTTCCTGCTCGTGTTCTATTCTCATACTAGGGTTGGAGTTGACCTCCAGTAAAACTGGCTTCAGATTCTTCATCAGCAAGATATCAAAGCCTAATATCTGAAAAAACAAAAGGACTGCAAATAAAAACTGTTCCTCATGTACATGCAAGGGCAATGCAAAAGAAACAGTAAAAGAAAAATTTAATGCATGCCTGATATCAGACTGGATTTTCAAACAATGACATTCCATTCCTTCTTCAGTCAGACATTACCTTCAAATCGATGTTGAGGGATTTGACGTTCACTGGCCTACCATTAGAGCAGCAACTGCCTAAACCTAATGACTGCAGTGACTTAACCCCCCCAAAATAATATGGAAAAATACTGTATTTAATTGGGGTTTGGAGAGGCTCAAGGTAAAATGTATGCAAAGAGTGATACTGGGTTACTTAGGGAAACCACAAAACTTAGAGACACAAAGAAAGTTAGTGGACCTTGAGGCTCGGAGTTTAATGATTCCATTTTTTATTCCATTTTGTGGATGATAATCAGCTCTGTTTCAATACACTCACATTAAACTTTGAATAAAGGAATCAAAGTAAAATCTGATCTGAAATTCCTCATTATGTTTGCATGTTTCTTCAGGTAAATTAATTAAAACCTCTCTCTCCCTCTCATCAACAGGTCAACAGCAGCTCAGTGAAGTCGGTTGAGAAAGCTTCAACTCCATCGTGTTTGGAAAATCTTTTTTCTTTTTTTTTTTATTTTACTTTGACTGTTATCATCGTCTTTTTTTTAATATGTATTTTTCTATGATGAATCAGTCAACCCAGTGTGAGATGGAGGTGTGCATGATGCATGCGATGTTAGGTCACAAGAACCTGACTAATGTGACATTGATAAATCCACAGATACTGCACGCCAAATTATCAGGCAACTAAATAAAACAAACCTGGAAGCATGTGGGTCCAGGTTTACCAGGTGGTATATCAGCCTGATAGTAGACTTTAAGATCGGGCACGATGGCAATGACAGTCTTGATCACAAGAGCAATGATGTCTGACCACACTCTCTTGATGTCAACACCTTTAGCAGCCAGTCTGTACAGCACACTGGACAGAGTTCGTTTGCTGCCAGTGCTCTGACTGTCAGAATGGACAAAATTGCCGCTGTGGATGTTCAAGGAGTAGTTTGTCAGGTGCATGAAGACATGACTCAGATTCTTCTGACTTGGCTCCTGCAGATAGGGTGATTATAATGATCTGGGGTCAAGAGAATTTAAATCTTCAAAGTCTCATTTATGCAATCAGGACTACCTGGTAGGGCTCAGTGCAAAAACGTGTCAGGCCTTCTTTGGCAATATAGATCTCCAATGGCTCCAGGGACTTTATCAGCACATAGAGGCGGATATCAAACTTGAGTTTGTCGATGAGTAATGGCTTTTGGATATACTCCTGGACCACAGCCTGTTTGGCCTGTGAACCTGCCATGAGCTTTAGGTCTGTTGGGTCACGAATGAGGTAGATACCATCCCCCTGAGAGCCACCATCTGGTTTTACAATAAAGGTGGGATTTAGTGTTGTATCGTGCTCCTTCACCATGCGAATCTGCAGAAATCAGATTTGAAATCAGAGAATAGAACTTGAGACAAAGTCTGTCAATGTAAACTGCAGAGGACAAACAATGCAAAGCAATTTTTTCAAAAGAGGTAATACTATCAGTTTATCAACTGTATACTCATCTATGTCAATTTAACCATTAGCTGCACTGCAACCATGTGATCCAGGATATAAAGTTTTAGAACGTCAATATTTTGAATACATTTTCATTCCATATGAAATGTCTTTATCTCCATTCTAAATAATAGTGTTATAGAACCATTAAACCCGACATATTACATATGTGGTGAAGTCAAAGCCACACTACACATTTCTTTAGCAAACAGAAGGCTGACATTACTGGATTACCTTACTGGATTGCCAAAACCTTGGACAGCGCAAGACAGAATTATTTATCAAGGTGAAGTCAGCCTTAAGAGTTTCTGACTGGAAGCAGCTCTGGCTGCTGCAAACTGAACTGGAATGAAAACTATAATTTCATAACATTCTAACGCCACCCGCTGGACATTTGATAGAATGCTAATAATAGTTTGTAAATGAGTCACAGCTTTTGTTTGAGTGCTCATGCCATTACTTCCCTGATTAAGGCCATTCATGATTAAATTCTGTAAAGACAAAGTTATCCCATTTGGGATAGGCCATTCCAGATGAATCTGATACCAGCCAAAGGCACTTGGCTGCTAATATTGCAACAACTGCACACACAGGGGCACTTCTTTTAAATTAATTAAGTAATACACCCAATTTGAAGGTTGCACGCATGAACTTAACATGAACTTTTATAAGGAAGAAGCCAATCTTGTATCTCTATTTGTTATCTAGCTGCCCAGAAGCCTTCATAACTTGCAGTCACACATTTCTCTCTGTGCCTTTTCCCAATTTCCTGGCTACAGTAAGACACAAAAAGTTTTTCTTCTAAAATACAAGACTTGAGTTGGCTTGGAAGACGTGGATTTAGATTCCCCCCAATCTCCTGAGTTTACTGGCATCTCTAAAAAAAAAAATCGAAGTACCAAATGGGTGAAGAGATAAATTAAAATGTCATCACCCAAGATGAGTTCCAAACTCTAAATTGAAAACAAAAATGCTGTAATTGTGGTGGAGATATTCTGTTTGATTGCTCAAGCATTGACAGAAGCATGTGAAAACCGCATTAGTAGATTGGGAGAAATTAGTATCAGGGCCCTGTTCTCTATAGCAATCACTGAAGGTCCTTTTAAAATATTAAACAATTCAGTGATTGTTGTCTAACGGTTAATTTTTATTTGTGACCGTAACTGTGTTTCCAGACAGTGTAATTTCTTTCTTTTGTAAGTTTTGTGACATTAATGTTAAGTATAACTATATTGTCTATTGACCAAAGAGGAGAGGGTTAATTTTAAATGTGTTTATTGACAACACCAACACATTCTACTCACTCAGGATTTAGGATTTTGTCTCTTCAAAGTTTGACAAACATTAAATTGTTACTATAATACTATAAACTGGCTCCTGCCCGGATTCATAGATTACCCAAGCATGTAAACAGCCCTATGATTTTCTAATATATTCCTTGGAACTCAGTGTTGCAACCACAAATGCAGGCCTTGTCAGATCTGTCTGTAAGACGACAAGCAAATGCTTAAGTTGTGATTGACATTTAAGATTATTTAAAAGGGACACTGTTAAAATCTCTTATCAGCCTATGTCATGCCCCATCTGTCTTCCCTCAGTGCTTCATTTCTCATCTACATTCCCTGAGTGTAAGGAAATCAAATGTTCTGCCCAATGTGTCAGTTTCAGCGATCGACTGATCCTGGGTATAAGTAATGAACACATGGAAGTGCTGTGCGAGAGCACTGAGGGGCAAATTAAGTTATATTTGATCAAAGTAGAACTACAGTGAAAACTGGACAAAACTTTGGGGCTTTACACTTTCCCAGGACGAGACAAGGTTTCCCAAGACATTCAACATTTTTCTGTTTATTTTTCCATTTGTTATTCATTAAAAAAGATTTTAAATGTTCAGAGACCTATAAAATAACATAATGTAATCTATTTTGTTTTACTGGATGATCATTGCAGCAGCAAAGAAACATTTTTTTGTGTGTGTTCAGTATACCTGTGTGGAGAACTGCTGGTATTCTTCAGGCAGGATCCAAGAACGTGGATAAAAGTCATATTCCTCTGGAAACAGCTCCTGCATTGTTCGCACCGCCCGGCTCAGGTTAATCTTCCTCAGCATCTCTAGCATTCCTGTGGATAGAATGGGGTTTCAGAAATAGTAAAAAAGTAAAAGTGTATCTAAAAATTACAACACTCTTCATGCAACGATGTTTATATTTTTTATGGTATATACATTCTGTGTAGGGAAAGGAAAGGAAAGGAAACAATAGCTACAATTAATAAGGAAATTAGACATGGATGTGAGAACCTCCGGTGAAAGTAAAACATGTAGAAAGAATTGAGGTCAGGATACTAATGTGAAGTT
Organism: Fistularia tabacaria; assembly: GCA_901007705.1. Classification (NCBI taxonomy): domain Eukaryota; kingdom Metazoa; phylum Chordata; class Actinopteri; order Syngnathiformes; family Fistulariidae; genus Fistularia; species Fistularia tabacaria. The sequence continues at coordinate 3,098 of CAAKHD010012467.1, read as the reverse complement.
CTACATTTGTACATATATTTCTTGAAAAGGCAGTGATATCTATGTAAAGATGTTGTATTTCACAAAGACAGGGTGAAAGATGCCTTAAACCAGTTCATATTCTTCATCTTCATGTATGTAAGTGTTGAGAAAGTGTATCAAAAGTAGGATGAGAGTCTTTCTCCTTTAAACTCGACACAAGCAGAAAGTCACAACAGAAACAACGGGATAAAGGGTAAAACTGGAATTAGCATAAGAACCTGCTCAATGAATGCCTCTATCATTCCCTAAATGTTTGTCTTATCATAGTGAATGTACCCTGTGGAACTTCTGACAATTCCCAATTGATAGACATAGAGTCGTCTCTATGTTATATGTTACCACTCAAAGGAAAGTGAATAATAAAAAAATAATAATAAAGCATTATCTTCTCTCTTATCTTAATGGGATAACATAAGATGATAAAGTAGGAAAAGGTGATGGTTATCTGCGATGGCACAAACTTTGAATAGCACTGGCCTCATAATACTGTTTAACACTTAATACTTTATACAGTCTCATTTTCCCTTAAGAACAACTTTAGTATGTTGTGATTTGTTCGCGCTTATATCCAGTTACATTTAGTTTTTGCCTGTTACATTTGGTTACATACCTGTAGTAAATTGTCTCCATGTGGCATTTTAATTTTGTATTTTCCTTATTTACTTTTCTTATTTTTTTATCTTTATTACTTTTTTGAAAAGGACAGTGCACTCCTGGAGAAAAAAAAAACATGCACAAGAGAACTTTGGCACAACTACAGAAACTAATTTTGCTGTTACCATTACAATCTGGCATATAATAAACTACATCCATTTCTTTTACTCAATCTACATCACGCACATGGCATGAAAAAGTTTGATATGAGGTTAAGATGACCAGTAAGCTACCTGATTCCTCTTCGTCTTTATTTTATAAAGCCAAGTAAACAAGCAATATTTAGGTTGGGGAGTTAGGAGGCAGAGTCAATAAAATACCTGGGAACTTGTTCACCTGCCCAGAGACAATATTTTCATTATCATGGAAGGAAACACCATGCCAATAGATGTCACAGGCTGACCGTCTTCCCAGAGGAAACTGACGAAGGGAGAAAGGGGAAACACATTAAAATAAAAAGAGATTGCATTCATACAAGGGACACAAAAGACATTTTGGCCTTTATACATTACGCTAGAGATAAACTCAATAATCAGAGATTGACACTTAAGACTTTAGGTCTCTTCCGCTGATTTCTGAAAAAACCTGGGTGTTATGTATCAATTTGAAGTATGTTCAACTGAACTAGGAATACTTCAAATACATTAAAATAGTCATGCATTTAAATTTTTTTCTGCATATTTAAAAGGACTTCATCTGTCAGTATGACTCAGCACATTTGAAGTGTCCTGGTGGTGATCCAAGAGTGAAAGGATAATCTGGCTTGGTCGGTCGTGCATGTTGAGATGAGCTACAAGAAACGAGAGGTAGTGATACTATAACAGGATTTAAAGTGTTAAGCAGTCCGAGTGGCACAAAGCCCATATTTTGTCCATCTCACATTTACTTCTCCTCACACACAAGCGCACAAATCAGAAACTACTTGCTATGTTTTGTTAAGTTCTTCTTCTTCTTCTTCTTTTCCTTTCGGCTTTTCCCTTCAGGGGTCACCACAGCGAACCAACCTTCTCCATCTAGCCCTATTCTCTGTATCCTCCTCTCTCATGCCGACTAACTTCATATCCCCTCTCACTATGTCCATAAATCTTCTCTTCGGTCTTCCTCTAGACCTCCTGCCTGGCATCTCCAATTTCAGCATCTTTCTACCAATATATTCTCCATTCCTCCTCTGTACATGAATGAACCATCTCAGTCTGGCTTCTTTGGCCTTCTCCCCAAAACATCTAACATCTGCTGTCCCTTAGATGAACTCATTCTTGATCCTATCCATCCTGGTCACTCCAAAAGAGAACCTCAACATCTTCGCCTCTGCTACCTCCAGCTCTGCCTCCTGTTTTTGCTTCAATGCCACTGTCTCCAAACCATACAGCATCATTGGTCTCACTGCTGTACACCTTTCCTTTCATTCTGGCTGATATTCTTCTATCACATAGTACCCCTGAAACTTTTCTCCAACCATTCCAACCTGCTGGAACCTGTTTCTTAACCTCTTTTCCACACTCTCCGTTGCTCTGGACTGTTGAACCTAAGTACTTGAAATCCTCCAACTTCTTGATCTCCACTCCCAGTAGCCTCACCGTTCCACCCGTGTTCCTCTCATTCACACACATATATTCTGTCTTGCTGCGACTAACCTTTCCAGAGCATACCTCCACCTCTCAAGATTTTCCTCAACCTGTGCTCTGCTCTCACTACAGATCACAATGTCATCTGCAAACATGTGTCATCTGCAAACACATGCAAATATATTTTGTTAAATTAGTTATTCAAAAATTAAAGGTCAGGTTTTATCCCAAAATAAAAAAATAAGATTTCAAACAAGTTGCCCATTTCTTTCTTTTCACATTTAAGTTTTAACAATGTGTATTGATTCCTTTTTGTACACACTACAATCATGGCATACATTTGTTTCTTTGATTAAAATTTTTACATTTTGAACATTTTCAGTCTGTGAACACATCATGAATTGTAATTTGAAAGTGGTCCTGCCTTCAAAGTATGGTCGATAAACACAATAAAATAAAGTGATATGACTAGTATGAAAAAATATTAAGTGCATAGAAAAATGAGACCGTCCATGGGGCAGAATCAGTGGAGTCCTGAGCTACTATCAGCACTGGCGTTTGGTTTTTTATTTAAGCTCCACAAGGTTCTTGGCTTCATTTTGGGGTTAACAGTTGCATGCATGTTGCAATGGTTAGTTGTCACACGCATTAGAAAATCACCTTTTACATGCCAAGTTCCTAGTTGAGAGGGCCACTGGTCTTTACCTGGTGAAATAATATGTAAATTGGTTATTATAACTAATTTTACCTTTCATCAGCAGTCCCTTGATAAGAAATTTTACTTTATGTTAGGACCGATTAAATTTGTATTTGCAGTTCAAATGAGTGTAACACTACCAGCACCACCCGTCCTGTACC
>CAAKHD010012463.1:0-12325 GCA_901007705.1 Fistularia tabacaria | reverse complement strand
AATTTGTTTGGGGGGGCGATGATGGCCAAGTTATCCTCGAAACCTTCCATGGATGTTTCACCCCCCCCCCCCCGCCCCCCCCCATGCTCCCCCCTTCAACACCCCCTTTTGCCCACCCCCTCCCCCCAACGCCGCTGCCGCGCAAAATATTTCCGAAATCCCCCCGTCGCAAAATAAATAAATCCTTGTGATTTGGGGGGCTGCTTTTCATCGGCCAATCCGTGTCCTCAGCGCTCCTCGGCCCGACGCTCGTTAGGCAGCGCTTCCGCTTCTTCCCCAACAACATTTACTAACTTATTTTTATCAGCATTATTATTGTTATTATTATTATTATTGTGTTTATTATTATCATAATGTTTATTATTATTATAATATTTAGTATTTTTGCTGCTGTTGTTGTTGTTGTTGTTGTTGTTTTTGTCATTAAATTATAATAAATTATTATTATTTTTAAATTATGATATATTACTATCATCATCATAATTATTAGCATTTACAATATCATGATAATTGTTATTATTTCAATTATAATTTCAATTGTTAGCATCATTATCATAGACATCATCAGTATTATTATTATTATCATTGTTGTTGTTGCTGTAAATCTCCTCAAATTATCAGCATTATTATTGTTATTGTTGTCATCATCGTTCTTATTATTACCACTATTATCATCATTCATATCATCATTCTTCCATTCTTTCTATATTTCATTGTTTTTGCTGTTGTTGTTATTATGGTCATTATCATCATTGTTATTATAATTACTATAATCATCATTATAATTATCATTACCACATTCATATTATTCTAAGTTTAAATATTACTTAAATTATCATCATCATCACCATTCTTATCATAGTTAATGCTGTTGTTTTAATTGTCATTAAACTCTTAGCGTCATTATTATTATTATTATCATTATTGTTATTATGATCATCATCATCATTATAATTATCATTCCCACTATAGTTATTATTGTTATTTCAGTTATTAATTAAATTATTATTTCAAAAATTATATATTATTATGTATATAATATTATTTCAATTGCTGGCATCATTATCATCATTAACATCATTCTTCCAATCATAATAGTTTTTGCTATTGTTGTTGTTGTCTTTAAATTACTATCGTCATTATTATTGTTATTATTATGATCATCATCATCATTATTATTATCATAACCACTATTATTATTGATATCATTATTAAAATTTAAATCATTATTTCAATTATTATCATCATAATCATCATTATCATTATGATTACTATAACTGTTGTTGCTGTGATCAACATCATCATTATTTTTATTACTACCATTATTGTTTTTATTACTATCATTAAAATGATAATAATAATAATAATAATTATAATAACAATAATAATAATAATAATAATAATTATTATTGTTATTATTATTATTATTATTATTGATTGATGGTCTTCATCTCCTGCCCTTTTTCAGGGGCACTTGAGCCAATCACGGCTGACATTGGGGGGAAGGGGGCGGGGCTTAACCCGAGCGGTTAACCTCGGCTGTCAATCATATCCAAACCGGTCAGGCTTCATCGGACTGAAGGAGAGCGTGGAGAACGTGGAGAAGAACCCTAGCAGGAGAACCTGGAGAAGAACCCCAGCAGGAGAACGTGGACACCCCACACAGACGCCTTCATGGCAAATGAGGTCATGTGACAGGTTCTCTTACGTTCCCCTTGGTTTCTGGATGGCTCCTTCGTAGATCTCTCGTCCACTGTTTTGATCTCTGATGTTTTCATGTCAGTGAAGGCAACGCCCCCCCAGACCCCTGAAGAAAAACAGGTATTTGAATGAGCTGTTGCCTTTGAAGCCTCCTGGCGGAGCTGCGCCGGGGGGCCCGCCGCATTGAAGCGAGTGCGTGTGGTGGGCCGGCGGATCAGAGGCCCTGGGGCGAGACACCTCACCCAGGAGGCCCACAGCACAACCAGGACCCGCCGTCAATAACCTGCCTGTAAGCGTGTGCACACGTGTGCACACTCACACGTGTGCACACTCACACGCACTGTGACGGACAGAGGGTGGGGGGGCGAACGCAATTACAACCCATCAGTTGGCGTTGTTGTGTGGTTGTTCTGCTGTCGGGTCGTCCTCGCTGCTGCTGTTGTTGTTTTTGTGCTGTTTGTTTTTTGCGTGATTGTTGTTGTTGCTGGTTTCAGTTTTAATTTTGGCTTATTTGTTGTTTTGCTTTGTTTGCATTTTTTTGTTGCATTGCTTCCGTTGTTGTTTTGTTTTGTTTCGATTGTTGTTGTTGTATTGTCTCAGTTGTTGTTGCAGTTGTTGTTCTATTTAATTTTTTGTTTTCATTGTTGTTTTGTTTTGTTTGCATTGTTGCTGTTGAATTGTTTCAGTTGTTGTTATTTGTTCCAGTTGTTGTTTTGCTTAGTTGTTTGTTTTAGTTGTTGTTTTGTTATGTTTAAATTGTTGTTGTTTTGTTTCAGTTGTTGTTGTTGTTGTTGTTTGTTTTCATTGTTGTTTTGTTTTGTTTGCATTGTTGTTGTTTGTTCCAGTTGTTGTTTTGTTTAGTTGTTGTTTTATTTTGTTTGCATCGTTGTTGTATTATTTCAGCTGTGTTTGTTTGTTTCAGTTGTTGTTTTGTTTAATCGTTGTATAGTTGTTAATGCTGCTGTCATTGTTGCTGTTATTTCATTGTTGAGGTGATGTTGTTATTGTGTTGTGCTGTATTTATTGTTGTGGTGCTTTTGTTATAGTATTGTGCTATTGTTGTTTTGTTGTCCTATTGTTGTCTAATTTCTGTTGTTGTATTGTTTCTCTTGTCGATGTTTTGTTTTTGTGTTGTTTTCATGACGTTGTCGTTCTATCATGTTTTCCTGTTGTGTTATTGTTTTATTATCGTTCTTGCTAACATCGACAACTCGTGTATGTGAATGTGTGTCACATGTCAGTTAATAGGATCACTGTGTGAGAGAGTATTAGCGACATATGGTAGTTTTTAGTTTAAAATAAAATAAAATAAAATAAAATAAAATAAAATAAAATTAAATTAAATTAAATTAAATTAAATTAAATTAAATTAAATTAAATTAAATTATTTGGTAATTTTTGATTTTTTTCATTTTATCTTGATTTAAAAAAAACAATCAAATATATCTTCCCAAATAAAGAGCAATGATCAAACACCACGCCGGAAAGGTGAAATGATGAAACGCTGCGACATAAACTACAAACATCTGACAGTTATTTGCAAAATAGCCTTCAGCGCGCTGAGAAACACACACACACACACACACACACTAACATACACTCACACACACATTTCAGGAAGAGCAGGGTGATTGACAGCTGCTGAAGTGGAGTCAAACAGATGAGGTTGGAAATAATCAGAGAGTCTTGGAGACGGACAGTCGGTACGTCAGCGGGTGGAGGGATGGAGGGATGGAGGAGGAGGAGGAGGAGGAGGTCTTCTCGGGTTCTCAGGGATTCTCCTCTGCAGATGTCAGACACTGATGAGTGACAGCAAACCTCCCTCAGCGCTACTTATTGATCAGGCCGACTGCTGCTGCTGCTGCCGCCGCCATGTGTGTGTGTGTGTTAGTGCATGTCGGACGGATTGTGCAGCTCACACACACTTGTCACTTGGGGTTCCGGGTTATAAATACCGTTTGCAGTGACCGCTGTATGAACTCCGAGCTCACCAGCTACGATCTCCACTATCTGATTGGATCTCCTGGCTGTGACATCACATCTGAAACGTGGATCAATGAATTGCAAGGGATCAGTGTCACAATAATTCGATCAATAACAGTAATAATAATTCAAATAATCAGCATAATAATGATTGTATGACTATAGTGATTGACCAAGCAATTGACAGGTGTCCCTGTGATTTACAGCTGGCGACCCTGTCCAGGCTCCTCCTCCACAGAAGCTTCTCCACCTTTTCTTTTCCAACCCAGGCCCTTGCTTTGCTGGAACGTGCTCTGGAGGACCTCCATCTGGACCAGCTGAGGGTGGGGAAGATCCACCTGTTCTGCTTTACCAGCTACTTCCTCTTTCCCGTCCGTCGTTGTTCTTACAGAACCCAAGGATCTGTGAGATTATGTCACCTTGGGGGGGGACTCAGATTGCCCTGGTTGCCATAGCGCTGACAGGAGAACCCTGCAGCGCTGCAACACTGTAGCCATGTGGACGGAGGAGGTACTGCGCCTTCTATAATTTAATAGGAAGAAGAAAAATTACTAATTAATAAATAAAATTAATATTGATGATATAAATAACATAATATTAATAATAATGGTAACAATGATTATTGATGATTATTAATGATGATCATAATGTTATTATTATCCTTATTATTATATTATTGTAGAAATAATAACAATATGTTAGTTGCAAAATGATAAGAAGAATGATGATGCGGATGATGACAAGATAATAATTTTAAATAATAACAACAATTATTATCATAATAGTAATTATAAAGATAATAAAATAATGACTTCATTTATGTTCAGAATATTATTATTGTCATTATTATTATCATTATATAAATAATAAAAAATGGATAGTAGTAAAATAATAATGAGGATGATGATTACAAAATAATAACAACAACAATCATAATGATAATAATAACAGTAAGACTACTACAACTACTAATAGTAATAAAAATAACAGTAATACTGCTACTACATCTATTACTAAAAATAACAATGATAACAATAATAATAAAAATAATAATAACAACAATAACAGTAATATTGCTATTACTACTAATTCTACTTATAATAATAACAATTAAAATAACACTAATACTATTCCGACTACTACTACTACGACTACCTACAATAATAATAATAATAATAGACATAAGAATAACAATATCAGTAATACTACTACTAATGAAAATAGACATAATAACAACAATAACAGTAATACTACTATTACTACTACTACTAAAAATAATAATAACAGTAATAATAATAACAGCAATGACAATAACAGTAAGACTATTCCTCCTCCTACTACTACAGATAACAATACTAATAATAATAATAATTATTATTATTATTATTATAATGATGATGATGATGATAATGATAACAATAACAGTAATACTGCTACTACTAATACTTCTACTACTACTACCTCTACTGATCATAAAAATTAATAATAATAACAGTAATGATAAGAGTCAGAATAATAATAACAATTACTATAACAAGAATACTGTTACTACAACAACTACAAGTTCTAATAATAATAATAATAATAAGAGACATAAGAATAACAATAACAGTAATACTACTACTACTAAATATAGACATAATGACAACAATAACAGTTATACTACTATTACTACTACTACTAAAAATAATAATAACAGTAATAATAATAATAACAATGATAATAACAGTAAGACTATTCCTCCTCTTACTACTACCGATAATAATAATAATAATAATAATAATACTAATGATGAAGATGATGATGATGATGAAAATGATAACAATAACAGCAATACTGCTACTACTAATACTTGTACTCCTACTACTACTACTGATAATAACAGTAATAATAATAATAACAGTAATGATAATAGTCAGAAGAATAAGAACAATTACTATAACAAGAATACTATTACTACAACTACTACAACTAATAATAATAATAATAGACATAATAATCATCGCAATAACAGTCATACTACTACTGCTTATACTTCTACTATGAATAATAATAATAATAACATACCCATTCTTATATATTCATTTGTTTATTTATTTATCCATTTATGGATCAATTAAAAACGCACTGATTTGATCCCAAATTGAAATAAAATTCATACAATTTACTTAGGTTAACTTCAATGAAGTCATGTTTCTCCGTGTAAGCTGTTTGCAGGGAAGACTCTTCCCCCTCGTCCCCCTCTTCCTCCTCTTCCTCCTCTTCCTCCTCCTCCTCTTCCTTCTCCTCCTGATACTTCATAATGGATGAAGGTGACCTCCGACAGGAGGATCAACTTTTTGTGTTCTTCCTCTCTTATTTTCTGTTTCTGCTGCCATTTCATATTTTAAGTGCCGTATCCAGACCGGTGCCGCCGACCTGTTTGACCTTTGACCCCTCAGACCACTGCTGCAAATGCATCCATCGGTTGTGCCTTCATCTCTGAGGTCCATCCAGCCATTCATCCAGTCATCCATCCATCCATTCATCCATTCATCGATTCATCCATTCATCGTTTGAGGCTGAACCTGAGAGGGCGGAACCAATCACAGCTGAGGGGCAGGGCTTGAGCGGGACAGGTGAGCCGTCAATTATCCAACATTCGGGTCAAAAAAGTCATGTTGGTTTGTGGTTTGTTTTGTTTTTTATTGTGCTTTTGTTTACATTTTTTATTACTATTTCCTTTCAATTTTTAATTTTCAATTTTTAGTATTTAGTACTTTTATTTATTTCATTTTGATTTATTATTATCATCATTATCATTTTTTATTATTTTTCTTTAGTCCTTGCTCCTGTTATCCTGTTTTCTATATTTATCCTTCCTGTTGTCTTCGTCCTTTTAATTATCTCTGCTATTTATATTTTGTCCAAATTCATATTTATTGTTATTGTCGCGCTGCTGTGACAATGGTATTACCTTTACGTGGATCAATATCTCAATATCTTATCTCATCTTATCTTATTGTTATTTTTATAGTTTGCTATATTTTATTAAATTATTGTAATTATTTTGTTTGTTTTGTTTTGGATATTCTTTGTTTGCTCGTTTTGTTTGTTGTTGTTTGTTGTTGTTTTCATTGTTTTATTTTTTATTACTTTTAATTGTTTTTAATTACAAGTTCTATGTTTTCAACCCCTGTTTTCTATTATTTTTATTATTTTGATTTGCTTGTTTAATTTTTGTTTACGTTTTATTTTGACATTCGGTTTGTTTTCTTGCGGGTCAAAACAACCAAGCTGCTGTCGATCAAGCTGCTGTCAACTAAACTGCTTCTAATCAAGCTGCTGTCAATCAAACGGCTGCCAATCAAACAGCTATCAATCAAGAAGCTATCAATGAAGGTGTTTCAATTCAAGCTGCTGTCAATCAAGCATTGCTGTTCTTCAGGTTCCCAGCTCTTGCTGCTGCAGGTTAGATGCCGGGCCACCAGAGAGCGCCGCCCCCTCACGGATGTCTCCGGGCCTCCGTCCAGCAGCAGGAGTCGCTCAGACCCCTACAATCCAAACTAACACCAAGCGGAGCAACTCGTGGAGAAACCTGGACAGGGATCTTCTCCGGGGGTTCCACCATCATACTATCAGTGATCTGGAATAACACTGACAGAACGCAGGTGTGTTTGTGAAGGGCGTGGATGGGGGGGCAGAAGGGAGAGAATGCGAGGGATTGAGAAGGAAGGATGGAGAGTCCGCCGTCTCCATCTTTGGACATGGGAGACGTTCGTGGGCTGACTCAGACCCCGGCGATGTGGACGCCGCTGACAAACAACAATACGACGGGAAAATAGATAAACAGAGCGAGGCAGGAGGCGGAGGGGTGGAGGAGTGGTGGGGGGTGGAGGAAGAGAAGCGGGGTCACCCAGAGGCCAAGGACGGACGGACGGGGGGGGGTTCACAGCTTCTTCTAAACAAGAGCTTGGGTTGTTCCGGCTGGCGGCTCTGACTAATTCCTGGAGCGGCGCCTGCAAGCGTTTCACACTGTTTGAGCGTTGCCGGGGGCAACACAAGGGGGCGACCACTTGTGCTCACCTGTCACACATACACATACATTCAGTACTTCACGTTGTTATCACATAGTAACATTGTTGTCACATTGTTGTAATCAAACCGTAATTGATAAATCGATTTGCGTTTTTTTTTTACTCAAGCTCAAGCTAAGTAGGGTGTTTTTTTTTAAATGTAGCTCCTCGTTTTGAGGATATAAAAGTCAAATAAAAAACCCAGAGGTGAGGAAGAGGAGGGTCTGACGTCATTCTTCATCTGCGCTGTTTTCTGCATTGCCATGGCGACCCTTTTCTCCTCCCCCGGGCATCCCTCAGGGCACCGTCCTGAAGCCGCTAACAATACAGGCTAACCTGCTGCTAAGCTTCTGGCTAACGCAATAGCACGCTGCACCCCTGCTCCTGGAGAGTGGTACAGTCGGGAAAAATCTGTCTCATTCCTTGTTCTTCTCTTGTATTTTGGTAGGGGGGGGCGGAGCCTAAACGCAGCGTCAAAGTATTGAAAATAATGTGTGTGTGTGTGTGTGTGTGTGTGTGTGTGTGTGTGTGTGTGTGTGTGTGTGTGTGTGACAGCCCGTTACCCAGAATCCTCAGTAGATTTCCAGACTGTGGGAACATTGGAGACCTGGTTCCACCCCCACACTGCTGGAGCTTCATCCAGGGTTAAGGGTGGTGTTCCTCGCTTGCAGAACGTCAGGAGAACCACTGATGTTCTCCTAATGTTCTGCGAGCGAGGAATCCTGCTTTATTCCTCCCCACGTGGTTTGTTTTTATAATTCCCACCGTGACATGGGTCCTCGAACGCATCCTTGTAAGGAAGAACATCCAGGAGGAACCCTGGAGGACAACTGGAGGAGAACAGGTGAAGAAGAGGTGGAAACGAGGAGGAGAAGATGAGGAGAAGAGGTGAAGAATTGGAGAAGAGGTGGAAAAGAGGAGAAGAGGTGGAGAAGAGGAGGAGAAGAGGTGGAGAACAGTTGGAGAAGAGGAAGAAAAGAGGTGGAGGAGGAGAAAAGGTGGTGAAGAGGAGGAGAAGAAGATAACAGTGCAATCAGGTGCCTCTCATCTTGCACACAGAAAGTCCAGCTAGCTCAGATGCTAATTTGGATGGCAGCCATGTTTACACTTTTCAGAAGAAAACCTTCTATCATCTCTCTCCATGGTGATCCTGTGTTGGATGGATAGATGAAAGAAGGAATGAATGATGGAATGATGGTTTATGTATAGATGGATAGATAGATGAATGAATGAAGGAATGGATGGATGATTTATAAATGGATGGATGGATGGATGGAGTGAGTGATGATGTAGAGATGGATGGATTAATGAATGAATGAATGAATGAATGAATGAATGAATGAATGAATGAATGAATGAATGGATGATGTAGAGATGGATACAGGAATGAATGAATAAATTAATGAATGAATGGAAGGATGGATGGATGGATGATGGATGGATGGATGGATGGATGGAGTGATGATGTACAGGTGAATAGAGGAATGAATGGATGAATGATGTGTGAATGTATGGATGATGCACAGATGGATAAATGAATGAATGAATGATGTAAAGATGGATAGAGGATTGATTGATTGAATGAATGAATGGATAAATGGATGAATGGTATGTGGATGGATGGATGATGTATAAATGGATGGGTGAATGAATGAATGAATGATTGGATAGAGGGATTGATGAATGAATGGACAGAAGGATGGATGGAGTGATGGAGTGATTATGTACATATAAAGGGAATTGATGAATGTATGAATGAATAGACGGGTGGAAGTTTGGACGGATGGATGGATGGATGGAAGGATTAATGAGTGGACAGATGGATGAATGAATGAATGAATGGATGATTTGATGGATGGGTGAATTGATGAATGGACGGATGGATGGATGGATGAATGGACAGGCGGATGGATGGATGGACGGAGGGACAGATAGATGGATGAATGGACGGACGGATGGATGGATGGATGGATGGATGAGTGCAAGCAGCACTTATCCGTCGGAGGAGCTACAACCTTCCATCAGCAGCCCATTACTGTTCTACTGTTCAGGAACTAACCTGAATTATTCACTCACTTCCTCTGCAGCGTGTATGTGTGTGTGTGTGTGTGTGTGTGTGTGTGTGTGTGTGTGTGTGTGTGTGTGTGTGTCTGAAGCCCTTCATCTCCAGGATCTGACCGACATCAGTGGCCCCAGTCAAGGTTCCTGCACTGTGGGACGCTGAGGAACAAACCATCCCAAACACTGAGCACAGGGAATCTGATTCGAGAGTGAGAAAGGGGGTGGGGCATCACCAGGACATGGAACCGGTCGTGAATGTTCCACCTCGAGGGTTCCACAACAAGACGTTTGGTTCTTCTAGATTTAGGCAAGAACATTAGATAGAGTATGGTCCTTCAGTGGGAACTTCAGGGTCTCCAGATGGTTCCTGGTCACACTTGATGTTCGACTGATTTGTTTTTGTTCTGAATGGTTAAGCTAACTTAGCCTAGCAGCACAGGCTGGCATTCTGTGGTGGAACCCTGAGAACCGAGGTTGTGCACGAGAAACAGATCGGATCGGAGAAGATCGGATTCTGCCACGAACCTTGCTTTAGCTTGCAGGTCGCGTTACCCGGGTGACATGCTAGTATTATGGGATGCTACGCTAATGTCCCGGCTATGAACAACAAGGAAACGTCAGGTACTTCATGTACTTTTTCCAAAAGTGATAGCATCCGTTCTGCGAGCTGAAGCTATCCAGCTATTCTCAGACACAAACACAAACACAGATACACACACACACACACACACACACACACACACACACACACACACACACACACACACACATAACCGCACACAACCGCACACACACACGCACGCAAACACACACTCACACACTCACACATACATACACATACACACACACACACACACGCACAAACACACACACACACCTCCTCCGTCCATAAACTCTTGTTTTTGTTTTCAGAGCCCAGCATTGAATTCTTCCAGCTATGCTAAGCTAATGTCCCGCCGGTCAACTATAAAAAAACCTCAGGTACATCCTGTACATTTTCAAAAAGTGATCGCGTCCGTTCTCCTAACTGATGCGAGCCCGCTATTCTCAGACGCACTCACACACACACACACACACACACAAACACACACACACACACACACACGCACACACACACACACAAACACACACACACCTCCTCCGTCCATCCACTCTAATTTTTGTTTTGTTTTGGTTTTCAGAGCCTGGAATTGATTTCTTCAACAAAGCTCTCTTTATTATGACATCCCTCACCGAAGGCGGGGGGGGGGGGTCCACAAATGGTTCATCCCGGTCCTTGAACACCGCCGGACGAGAAGCAGACGGCCCGAGATAAGACGCTGCTTTCACAAATAAACTCTGAATCTTTTCGTCAGCCAGCGTGAGGAGGAGGAGGAAGAGGAAGAGGAGGAGGAGGAGGAGGTCTGGATTCCAGAGGACACAGAGGAGGTTTGTCCTCCCGGCAGCAGAAACAGGAAGCCAGTTTAAAAACCTCTCCCCTGACCTTGTGACCCCTGCGGCTAACATTACCCCCCCGGTTTCCTGTATCTCTGTTTGTTAGGAATCTAAACTTGACTAAATAAATAAATGAAACGAACAAGCTGTTATTACACACTTGTAAAGTGTTATTGCACATCTATCGACGTGAATTTGTTTATTAAATATTCTGTTATCTTTGTGATCGTATTTTGACCTCTAATCCATGGAAATCTGAAAGCTGATTTTTTTTTTTTACATTTTATTTAGATTTTTCAAAATTTCCCAGAGCTCTTTCTGCGTAGCAGGGGAGGTGCTTCAGTGAGGCTTGAGCGGACGTGATGTGCGTTTCAAGGCTGTGGAGCAAAGCTGAAGTCAGGCCGTCGTGGCAACGAGGCAAGAAATGTTTGAATTTTATCTCTGTCACATCCAAACACCGTCTGGTAAGTAAGTAAAGGCTATCATGTCTTTTTTCTGAATGGAGTCTGGGGTCGAGGGTGGACTTCACACGTCTGCTCAGGATGTGGAGGAGCTTCAACGGATCGGGCCTTCAACCTTCTCCCACTCCGCCCCGCCCTCCCCCGGCCGTTACGTAACCACCTGGGATGAGGCGTCGGCGATCCTTCATCCTGCCGCAGTGTCCTTGAGCAAAAAAAAAGCCATGGCCGCCTGCCTGGATGCCGACCCTGACCTCTGACCTTTCCTCCGTTTGTTTCTTTTTCCTGCTCTCCTGACGAGGTGTGTGTGTTCACTTGTGTGTGTGTGACCGTCCACCAACAGTGGTCGTGGCACCAGGCTCGTCTGTGTAAACACAGAAGAATAGCTGCCACGTTGATTGACGGCTGTATGGCCGCTTGACAGACAGCATCTTTGTGTCTTGGGGGAGGTTCCGGGGGGGACAGGTTGCAGTGTGAGTGGGCGGGGGGGGGGGCTCACCCCTTGTCGCCTAGCGCTTTAAAATCAGGGTCAGAGGTCACGGCTGGAAGTGACATCATTCCGAGGGGGGGGGGGCGAAGAGGGCTGGGGGGGTTCCCGTGGTTCTCCACCCGGTTTTCCACAAACCTTTTCCC
>CAAKHD010012462.1:0-22844 GCA_901007705.1 Fistularia tabacaria | reverse complement strand
CGCGGCCCCGGTCGTGAGTGTGTGTGCGTGTGTGTGTGTGTGTGTGTGTGTGTGTGTGTGTGTGTGTGTGTGTGTGTGTGTGTGTGTGTGTGTGTAGACTTTGAGGAGCAGCTGTACGACACCAAGCTGACCGGTCAGACGTTCAGGTATCCGTCCTCGCAGTGCTCTGACGACACCTCCACCTCGCTCAGCCGCTCCCCCGTCTCCATCAGCAGCAAGAGGCCCGACTTCATCTTCCTGGTAAACACAGACACGCACACGCACACACACACACACACACACACACACACACACACACACACACACACACACACATACACACACACACAGACGTGTTTACGCCGCTCTTATTCAATCAAACTCTTCTCACAGACTAAATGTCACCTCGAAGGTAAACAAATGGAGAGCGCTCTGATTTTTCTCCAGGCTTGGTTTACACACAGTTACTTCTGCCCTTCTTGCTTTACAGCGCAGGCCGTCGCCATGACAATTTAGTTTTGTACGTCTCCAATATGTTAAGATTTTTATTTTTTTAGAAAGAGATGTTGTCATGTCAAGTATTATTTTCAGAAATGTCTGTTTTATTTGTATTTCTATTTTATTTTCAGCTAGCTAGTCCTGTCAGCCTCGCAAAAACTAACACACAGGCTGATATTTATTTATTCTATTTTCAGCTAGCTTATCCTTTTAGCCTGACCTAAGCTAGCACACAGGCTGAATTGTATTTTATTTATTCTATTTTCTGCTACCAGGTGCTGTTAGCCTATCAGTGGCTCACAAACAGGCTGTACGTTATTCATGTATTCAATTTTCTGCTAGCAGGTCCTGTTAGCCTCGCATAAGCTAAAACACAGGCTGTCTTTTATTTATGCTATTTTTGGCTAGCTGGTCATGTTAGCCTTGTGTAGGCTAACACAAAGGTCGTGATTTATTTATTTATTCTGATCATTTTTAGCCAGGTAGCTAAAACACAAGCCGAAATGTATTCGTTCAATTTTCAGCGAGCTGGGAACGTTAACCTTGCATAGCCAGACACACAGGCTGTATTTTATTCATATATTCTATTTTCATCTAGCTGGTGCTGTTAGCCTAGCATAAGCTAACACACGGCCGTATTTGTTTTTAATTTTCCAATTTTGGGGTGATTGCAGGCGGATTCTATTCCATTTTATTCATTTATTCTATTGTCAGCCAGCTGGTTCTGTTAGCCTAGCATTAGCTTACAAACGGGCTGTATTTTTTTTCAATTTTCCCTTTATGTGATGACTATAGGCCAATTATTGTCTTCTATTCTATTCTATTCTATTTTATTTATTAATTCTATTTTCAGCTAGCCGGTCCTGTTAGCCTCGCGCAGGCTAACTCACTGGCATCAAAACATCAACAATAACACAGGCGAGCGTTCGGAGCCTTGCGCTGACTTAGCCGCGTCCCGGCGTCAACTAATCCCGACCGGCTAACCTCATTCCGCTGTCTCAAAACCAAAGCAGCTTGTGGATAACAAACAAACACACACACAAACACACACACACACACACACACACACACACACACACACACACACACACACACACACACACACACACGCACACACATAGCCAAAAAAGGGGTCAAACAATGAGCAGACAGATTGGCCTCCACCCCAGAAGCCGGAGTCTGCAGGACGCCGCCTGACCTCCACCCAGGTGACGCTGCGACAAAGGGGCCACGTGTCCGTCCGTCCGTGGTTTTCAAGGAAATATTGATTTGATCCTTTGAAAGCGTTGTAAGTCATTCATTCATCCATTTTTATCGAAATATAAAAAGTAAAAAACGCGTCTCTATTACATGGAGCGGCGGAGGGGGTGGGTGGGGATGTTTCTTTTCCCAGCGACCTGTTTTGAATTCCGGTCTATTTCTGCCGTTGTTTTGACAGCCGGTGTCCCGAGTCCATTAAAATGTCACATTTCAGAGGGTTTGACGCTTTTTCAATAGTCGGAGTGGGAGAAAAAAAAGAAGGAAAACAAAAATAAACCCACCGAGAAGGTTCCCAGAAGATTCTGTGCTCTCCTGCGTGGGTTCTCCCCATGTTCTGTGATTGGACGTCTGGGTTGATTGACAGGTCCTGGTTTAGGCTCCGCCTCTCGTTCTCAGATCCTAACGCCGCCGCTCTGCTCTCGCCTCCCCAGCCGGCGTCCAAGCAGCTCTACGAAGATGAGACCGCCTCCTCGGTCTTCGGCCTGAGGTCGGCGACCGACCCGTCCCCCTCGCCGTCGCCGTCCCCCTGCGAGTCCGATCGCCCCCTGCTGGGCTGGAGTAGCAACAGCAGCGGCAGCGCGGCCGCCGCCGCCGCCGGGCCGCCCGTCGCCGAGAAGCCCCGCTGGCACCTGGGGAGGCGCACGCCGGCCCACTTCCTGCCGCTCGACGTCACAGGTGACAGATTACGACCCACTCAACATCCCTCCGGACGGACGCCGCCGCCGTCAGGGAACGCTTATTATTGTGTTATTACATCTATAGACACATAATTGAGATGCACATGTCGCGTTCTGTGCACACACACACATACACACACAAACACACACACACACACACACACACACACACACACACACACACACACAGACACACACTCTGCACATGTTTAAGCTCCAAGGGAGAAAAAAAAACGCTGCAGAAACCAGACTTGACATCGAGAACATTTTCTTCTTATCACATGTTCTCTCTCGCGCCCTCTACAATCCGCGGCGATCTGGCTTTGCCCGTCTTCTCCGCGTGCATGTGGTGCACGCGTGCGCGTGCATGTGTGTGTGTGTGTGTGTGTGTGTGCGTGCGTCAGAGCTGTTAGTATGCTGCGGTCATCCACGGCAGCATCATTCTGACACCCCTCTGCCTCGGCTGCTCTCAGACGCAGCCTCCTCCTTGTTTACTTTGCGTGCGTGTGTGCAAGTGCACGGGCGTGTGCACGTGCATGCACACTTGAGCATGTGTGTGTGTGTGATGCCGCCGGTTTTCGGCATAGCAACTGCTTCGTCACCCGCCGCCTCTCCTCCCTCCCTCTCACGCGTATCCAACTATCGTGGACCCCCCCCCCGACCGGCCCTCAGGAGGGAGCAGGTCAGGTATAACGATGCTCGCTCGCCCGCGGCCAGAACGAGAGAGAGAGAGAAAGGGAAGAGCGAGGAAGAGGAAGAGGAAGAGGAAGAGGAAGAGGAAGAGGAAGAGGAAGAGGAAGAGAGAGGCTGAGGAGGGTCAACGGATAATGCAGCTGCTTTTCTAAACTCCCTGTCAATGAGTTTTCACTGGAGGCTGCCATGTTTGTATGGAAAAAATACAAGCTGGTAATCAATAATCCTGCTCCCCGATCAATATTTCTTGAACCCCCTGACTGTCAATCATCGAACGGCAATAACGGACGTGTGAATATTTAACCTCGTTTTCGGAACTGAAACTGTAATAACACAGGAATGATGTTGTAATAACGCGGTAATAACACAGGCTCCGACTGCGGATCGGCGTCCCTTCAAGGGATCTGCTGACGACACCGAAAAAAACGGCGTTGTCGTCATCCGCCTTGTTACCGTGACACCCGGTCCCCGGTCCCCCCCCCCCCGCCTGTCTTTTACTCCATCTCTGCATTCATTCACCCTCTCTCTCTCTTCTCTCTGTGCGATCTGTCGAAACAGGTAGCTGGCAAGCCAGCTTTCTGTTGCCATGGCAACTCGCCACACTCAGCTCCGTCCTCCCGAAGAAAGAAAGGCGGGCGAAGAAAAACAGAGATAATGAGTGAGAGGAAAGACGGGAGGGACGGAGGCGAAGGTTTTGATCAAAATAAATGAAGGTTAATTTCCGATCCTCCCACTTCCCTTTGTCTCGCCGCGTCGGTCTCGTATCGAACCCCTCCCGCCTCCAGCCGTTTCCGCCGGCGACGCTTTTTTTATTTTACCAAACTCTCCGTCTTCCTCCTCCTCCTCCTCCTCCTCCTCCGGCGTTTCCGTTTCCCTCACTGGGCGAGGGAGGCGCGGTGTTTCAAAAATAAACCGGTGACGTGAAAAGGCCTCGCCTGTTGACTTCGCCCCTCCGCAAAGCCACGGTCACTGTGACGGATGAATCATCATCGCGCGCGCGTGTGTGTGTGTGTGTGTGTGTGTGTGTGTGTGTGTGTGAGGGGGAAACACCAAGCATCCCAGGTCGATGCCGAGGTGGAGATATATCTTGTGGACGGAGGGGGGGTGTCATGGATGAACGGATGAGAACCGGCTCATCTTTGGCTCCCTCGGTGGGTGACTCACTTGTTGTGTGGCAACACAAGTGAGGCGCCAAAAGAGGCGATTCGGGAAGGAAGACAGCCTGGCGGATTTGGCCTCGCCCGCAGCAACGACGCCTCCCCGCCTCCCCGCCTTCGTGACTTCCTGTTCCGGCATGCGTGGTGACGCGAGGTGACGGGTCGGCTAATCTTCAATCGCTTGTTTTGTAAGTGGAGTTCTGTATTGAGTCTGCTGCGCCCGCATTGGGTAGGAAGGCGGTTGGCCTTTATCATCCCGGGATGCGTTTCTCAAAATCTCTCCAAAACGGGCAAAGTTGCATCACCACCTGCGATCTAAGAACTTTTTTTGTAATTACCATGTGTAATAAAGTAGTAATAATTGCTATGTGTAATAATTACCATTTGTAATAAAGTAGTAATAATCAATTCTACCACTTAATCTTCCAGTTTTTGTGTGGGATTCGTTCGTTACGATGCCTCTGGTTTATTCGTGGTCAAACGAGGCCATAGCAGGCCCTAAGGAGACGTTAAATCCACTTTTTGCACGTATTAAACTTTTTTGTTTCGTAAAGCAGACACAGGCAGAGAGACAGATGCCGGTCGCCGTGGGAAATTAGAAAAAAAAAAAAAAAACGCCTACACACATTCGGATTCCAGCTCCGCTCCTCCCCATTGATCGCCGAATGAGCAAAAGGCCACTTATTGAATCGGAGAGAAAAACGTTTGATCCTCGAGGAGACGAAAGAGGACGAGTTTTGCGTCTCAGATTCCTCCCAAGGCCTGGTGGCGTCTGCAACCTTCTGCTCTCACAGAACCCCATCCTTTTTTTTTTCAGATTTTTGGAGACATCGATTTTAGGTGAATTATTAATAGCTAAAATAACAATAAGATAAGATAAGATAAGATAAGATAAGATAAGATAAGATAAGATAAGATCAGATAAGATAAGATAAGATAAGATAAGATAAGATAATACTTTATTGATCCCCATAGGGGAAATTCGGGTGTTGCAGCAGCAACATTAGAGGGAAAAGAAAAAAAAACTGGATATAGATATATATATGTATATATACACATATACACAATATACACAATATACACATACATATATATACATACACATTTACATATAGATAGCACAAAAAAAAAATAAAAAAAATTTGGTGACGGAGTGATGGGGTGGCAGTAGCACAGATGCTCCCCAGGAAGTCAGAGTTGTAAACAATGCAAGTATAACAATGCAAATTATAATGCAACGCTTCCGCTGTCTGTGGATCGCACCGATGGTGGAGAGGCCGGTTGTGGAAGAAAAGAGTTTGTATCTCGCTTTCTGGATTCATTAATTCATCAATGAATTTGTAATCTATATGGGGCTAATCCTGCGGTCAGGCTGCGGGGGAGGCTGGAGCCTATCCCAGCTGTCATTGGGCGAGAGGCGGGGTTCGCCCGAGACCATAGGTGTCAAACTCGGCCAAATTTGGCCAGCAGTTAACTTCTATTTGGCTTGTGGAGCCATACCAAATGACTGTTAGAGCTGGCCCGCTGCTATGATAGCCTCCAGTGCATGTACTGCTGATACTACAAATCCCAGCATGCTCTTTTGCTAGCACTGGCATCATGCTTGGGTTGCAAACTGAGCTATAATTAACACTTAATTATGAGCTAATTGGTTGATTATTGTTATTTTATTTTTACATTTATTACGAGCCTGTGGGAAAAGGTTACTGTTGAAATTGAATTCAGAAGGCTGCAAATAAAAAGAGGCATTTGACACTTATTTAATTTTTATTTGAGAAATGAATGCCACTGATGGGTTTTTTAATTTGAATTTCGATTTTGCATGTGTGTAATATTAAGTTATATATTGTATCCTATGAAGCTTTGCTTGTTCGGGTCCATATGAAAAGGTTCATTTTGATGTCTGGAGGAAGATTTTGTCCCACTTTTGAATTTTGGCCCACTGTGGATTTGTATTTCACACCTCTGCCCGGGACTGATTCGCTCTCTCCTTCACTCTGTCATCCACACGTCATATAGAAATCCGGTCGAACCTCTGCTGACAAATTTAATACGTTCTTTGTCTCCATTTGCGAACCGAAATGTTCACGAAGCGGATCGATGTTTTCCGTTGTGACGGTTGTGGACGGAGCATACATGTTCTGTTCCCTACCTTGGCGGTTGCGGGGCGGCGCTTGTGTTGGCGCTCTCGCACAATTTGTTTCGTGTGCGACAGCGGAACTGGGCAGTGAAGGTGCTAATCTTTTTGGAGTGTTCCTTGCCGTTGACGGGTCCCTCCGTTGGCAAAAGTGTGGCGTCAAGTAAAAACGGAGCATTTATTGTATTTCGGCCTTCAATGGTCCGGCCTAAGCTGCCTCTCTTCAATCCCTTTATGCATCGTTGTCATGTGTTACATTTTAATAACCTCGGTGTCAGGCTGCTGTTTACGCATTATGAAATGTCCTTTCAATACTTCCTAGCCTGTTATGTCGTTGTTTGTGTTTGCCGATTATGTGTCCCCCCTTTCATGTGGTAATGGTGTTGGCCGTCTCCTCTAGGTATGTCCGTCTAGTCGTATGTTGGCGAGGACGTTTTTCTTCATCTTGTGGAGTACGTGTCCTTGGTGCCAGTTGTTCTCTTAGCAAGTGTTCTTGTCAGTTTTGATCAAGTGTTCTGTCTTTTCTTTTTTTCTAAAAACTGTTTCTTTTTCACGATAAAAAACACAAGCAAAGGCAAACAATATATGTATGTTTGGTGGATATTTCATTGCTTGAGTTTGCCTCCAAGCTGACAATAAGGCATTTCTGTATGAATTTATCTGAATTTTTGGTCTTCTTTTACTTTGAATTAAATTCATACCGGTAACATCCACAAATACGAAATGGAAATACTTTTCTAAACGGTGGCTGTAACACGGCTGATGAAAAAGATAAATGATGAATAGCACAAGGAAAAGTCCATCCATCCATTCATCCATTTTCTATCCCCGCTTTGTCTTACTCCAGCCGATCGCTATCTTCGTCTTCCTCCTGCGCACTGAAACCATTAAATTTGTCTTGTTCAGTGTCGGAATTGAACAGACTCAGAATTACTTCGGCCTCGGCCTCTCTTGCGTTGTCACTGTCGGTGTCGCAATGATGAGGGTCTGTGCATGAAGCACATTTTACAGTAAATCCCATTGATCCGTTCTCCAGGCTCAAAAACATACTGCACTCTTTTGAGACTTTTTTTATGGGTTAATCTGTGGGAAAAATACAGAAAGGAATCAAAGCTAGCCTCAATTATTGCTGTGTTTCTGGTGTTCTTTCTCTTCGTGCCAGCACTTGGACTAGCGTTTCCTTCGCTACATCAGCATGTGGAAGTAAAGCCCTGTCCCGTATGAGTCCCTCGCTAACGCTAATGGTATCTCCAGCAAGCTGTCTTTCATTAATCCGAGCTAACAATAACTTTGCGTTTGTTGACGTAGTCGCTCCTTCAGCCACATCAGCTGTCTTTAGCTATACAGATACAGATGGTTGACTTAGCCACATCGTTGTGCTTGGGAAGATCCGTCCCATAAAACACCTCTCTCATGTTTAGCTACTATTTCCTTTTTCAGATCGACTGGAAATTCTTAACTCCTTCTCAATACCTCTACCACTCGCGCTTCTAACTTTTTTGTCGGCCATAATGAGGGCTAGCTTCCTGAAAAAAGGGTTATGACAGGAGAACACAACGATAAACGATATAAACAAAGCGGAGTAGCACGCACAACTGACGCTACGCAACAACGCCAAAACGCAGAAAGCCCGTGAGTTTGTTTGTTTGTGTCTTCGCGCACCGAGGATTGTTCGCAGCTCGGTTCAAAATTTGATCAAAAATTCTGTTAGCAGGCCAACTTTTTATAATTAGGGGGGTTCGCAAGCCCTCGTTCTACTGTCCTGTATTCGCTCTCTCATTCGCACGTCATGAAGCCCAATCCCATTCGAAGTCCAAAGATGGTAAGGGCGAGGCTAATAGGGCGTATGAATTGATTCAGTGTTGAAAGTTAGCCGTGTTTCCGGACCTCCCACAGAATTTCTAACTCTCACTTACCCCAACCAGGTGAAGGAGGAGGCGGAGGAGGAGTTGGGAAGTTCCATGGTGTTGACCTCCTCCAGCACTCCACGTCCCCGTCCCCCTCCCCGGGGGACCCCTTCCTGCAGCAGCCCCGCTCCCTGGAGCCCGTCAGTGACACCCCACATCGCAACCTGCCCCTGAGGAAGATCCACTCCGACCTTGACGCCGCCGCCGCGCCCACAGGTGAGGGCTTCCTCTTCGTTCTTCACCTCCTGGAGGTTCCCTGCCAGAGTTTTATGACATTTTGATACATTAGGAGGACGCCAGCCCCGGCTCCTTAATATAATTCTCATTATAAGTCATATTTTAATGAACCGGGGGGTTAAATGATTTGGGTGAATGCCATTTTATGGTCATTTATTAATTTTACGCGCGCAATTATCCCGCCCACCTTTAAACGTTACCCAGGTGATTAACCCAGCCGAGTCATTTGGTTTAATCCTGTTTTTAGGGGGCTGGAGGGGTTCATTGCAGAGGGGAAGCAGTTGGTAATGGTTCCTGTGTCAGCGGTAATCTCGCATCCAGGATACTCAGCGGTTTGTGTAAACCTGAATCACGCCTTAATCTAGACCAGCGATAAGAACCAGAACCTTCTCAGGGACTCTGGTTACCTCAAATATAGCCTCCTTAGCGCAGGGTTAGACTTACCGCACACCCGGGAAGGGCAGTTGCATCAGCACCAAACAGGCGTGTGGTGTTGTCGTTGTAAGGAAAATTTCCCGCTGAAGGTGTCAGCGAAACTAGAGGCTTCCAACCTCTGATGTCATGTACATCAAGCTTGTTTTTATTTAATTGACTTCTCGAGTGGTGTGAGTGTCCCTGGATCTTTTATCTTGAGTTCATTCTCCTTGTGTCCTTCACCCTACACAGACAACAGTGTGGAGCCGCGAGTTCTGGGCCATCTGCACCCAGGGACGATGGACCACTCAGGTCTGCTGTGCTCCAACACGCCCTCACCTTCCTGGAATGGACCTAAAGGGTCCACCTTTTCACCCGGAGCGTGGAACGAGCCGTACAACTACGGCATGAACAAGGGTCCGGCGGTACCGCCCAAACAGCACAGCATCATTGGCCATGCGGGTGGGGGCATTCACGACGGGGTGATGCTGGTGAGCGGGGGACAGTCAGGGAGCTCCCATTCCAGCTCGTTCACGTCAGTGTCAGACATTTCTGGGCGACGAGGGAATGACACGCAAGGGATTTTCCCCGTGATGGGGAAGCGGAGTGAAACCGAAGGGGCAGCAGCAGATGGAGGAAGAGGGGCTGGGGGAGGGGAGCCGGGGCGGGGGCGGGAGATGTCAGCTCGCTCCATGGCGGCGGCGAATGCGTTCAAGTTCCGGGAGCGTTCCCTTTCCACGCCGACCGAGTCCGGCTCCTTCTGCTTCGCAGAGAGCGGTATGGAGCAGCCAGATCTCAACCTCACGTCCACGGGGAATGGGAACGTCGCAGGAATGGCAGACCGACAGCAACACCACAACTTCCTGGGTCTGACTGACAACTACGCTCTCCTGTACCCTCGAGGGAGCTCAGAGGACAGCGCCAGTACCACTGACACCATCTCAGTTACAGCCTCGGACTACAGCACCAACGGACGCCTGCGCTTGCGTTCCCGCTCTATTTCACTAAAGAAATCCAAGCGTAAGCCACCGCCCCCCGTGAGGAGCGTCTCGCTCATGAAGAACCTTGGAGAAGCTGGGGGGCGGATCCACAGCGAGGGCGGCCTCTACCGGGACGGGCGACCAAAGAGCCTCCACATCCCCAGGGATCACTTCCCAGACTTCCAGCCTGACTTCCTCCTGCCCAGCTCGTCCTGCTCCGCCAAAGCCGGTGCTCGGGAGGCGGAGCAGAGCCAAGGCGGCAGCGACGGACCTCCGAGCCTGGAGGTCCAAGCGCCAGACCGAGAAGGAGAGACGGAGCTGACGTTCCCTACTCATTGGCAGCTGGGAGAGTGGAGGAACAATGACCCTTACAGGTGAAGATTCTGTGAAGACTCTTGCTCTTCTCCTCCACCGGTCACAAAACGCACCCACGTTGGTCTTTTGTCAATTAAAAGCTATCGCTATCCAAACTCCTGCTGATTTAAGTGCAGTCATCAGTGCCATGGGAGCATACACTTGCTATGGCCCTGTTTTAGGATACAAGTACCGTTTGTTGGTTCGACTCAGCAACTCTTTGTCATCTATTTCACAAAGTTCATTTGTCTCTCTTTCAGCAACATTAAAGTTCAGTCAGTGACGAGCTTCACTGAAGTAAAAGGCTTCAAGTTGTTAGCAACCCAACACCCGCACTGGCCTCCAGCCCTGTTTTTGCACATTAGAGAATATAAAAGGCTGGAAGTATCGTTTGGGGTTTTTACAGCTTTAAAGCTGTGCATCTGCTAATTTGGGTCTATCCCATGAATATCCAAAGAGGTTTGAATCACGGGCAACTGGAGATATTTGTCTGTAGCGGGGAGGACAGTGTCCTTGATTTAACCTTGAACTCCCTTGTTTGGGTCTTAGTTATCAAACCCAATCGGTGTTGACGTGCCTCTCCTTTGCCTTCCCCAGGTCTCTATCGGGCTCCAGCACAGCAACAGGTACTACAGTGATTGAATGTATGAAAGTGAGAAGCAGCTCAGAGTCACTCCTTGACTCACCGTCCACCTCCAGAGCCACGTCGCCCTCACAGCTCCTAATAGAGTCAGATGTTAAGTCCTCCTCGCCTTTCAAACCCCCGGGACTTATGTCTCCATCGAGTGGCTACTCCAGCCAGTCGGAAACTCCCACTCCGACCGTGCCGCCCAATCACGCGACAGGTGCGGGACCAGGGGGGACATTAGGGTGTAAGATGCGGCCCAAGATCCCAGAAAGGAAGTCATCTCTACCGTCACCCAAGGATCCAGCCGCAAGGTCAAGGTTGTCCTTTGAAATGCCGGGAAATGCCCATCTGGAGCTGTCATCCATCAAGCCAAAGCAGAAGGCCAACAGACGGCATTCAGACACTTCCACCGCAGCCAAACCTGGAAAAATCAGCCCCAGTTCCTCGCAGGCGTTACCCATGGTTACCCAGAATGAACTGAAGACCATTCGGCTACGCTCCGTCTCCCGGGGTGACCTGGAGGACTGCCCCGATGGGGCATCGGACACCATTGAAGAGGAGCAGCATTGCAGGGACATAGGCGAGGACCCCAGTCCGCCACCCACTCTACCAAAACCCAAACCGCCTGTTGCCGTCAAACCCCCCTTACCTAAGCGGCCCTTAAACCTCCTTCTCAAGTCTCCTTCCCCGTCTTCCACTTCCCCCCTTGCCATCGACTCTCCCCCGGCTTCACCCGTCGATCGACCAGTGCCTTTGGGCAACATTTACAAAGTCATGAGAAAACCCAAACCCAAGAAGCCTCCGCCGCAAGCTCCCATAAATCCCTCAGTACTTGCAGATACCAATCTGACAGGCAACCTGCAGACCCTACCAGATCAGCCATTCCTTGCACATCCCATGTCCTTCTTTGACCTCCCTCCCCTCCCGGATCCCCAACCTCTCCTGGAAGACCCAGTGTTGGAGCCAGAATTTGAAGGCGAACCCCAGCCCGGACCCGAGGATGGAGGCTCCCTCCCTTCTCCCTGCAGTAACCAGGAGGCCCCGGAACTCCGGGACAAGAGCAAGACGCTCCCCTCGAGGATGACAATCTCCTGTCTAGCAGAGTTGTCGGACAAAAAGAAACCCAAGGTGAGCAGAACAGAGTTTGAGTTTGTTTACCGCTGGAGTTTCGGCCTGCATTTTCAAAGCTCATTTCCTGTTAAAATATCCTCACAGGTTCCACCCCCAGTCCCCAAGAAGCCAAATCTGCTGCTTCTCCCCTCGTCAGTCCACACCTCCACCAATGGCAGCACCGACCGACAGACCCCTCTGGCCGACAGCCCGGTTGGGCTCCGGTCTCCTGTCGGGGCGCCGCCAGAAGACGTCCCCGCTGCCCCAAGCGTTCCTGAAGTGCCAGACCAAGACGAGAATCACCTGGAGACGGACGAGGACAGTTTGAAAGAGTCTTCTCTTCAGGACTCCTCCCTCACAGAGCTGGAAGGCAAGATGGCCTGCAGTGGGATTGGAGCAGGTATGTTAGCCCGGAAATGTACACAGATTAATCCAGGTTTTATTTCTGGTGAAGACATTGGGTATGCTTCATTGGCATTTCCTCACCTTCTGTTCTAGACATTGAAATAGATCCTGAGAATACACACGGCTAACTTTATGTCCAGAATCAAAAGGTGTGAGGTGTTGTTGAAAGCTGGGGGTTGGTAGCTCACTCCCGAGGTGTGAGCACTCAGCCGCGTTTGTTTGTCGAAAAGGGCGGAATGCAGAGGTCGGTGTCGAAACTGCACGTCAGTCAAAACAGATTTCTTCGGTTGATAAACGGGTTGAAGAATTGTCCACTTCAGTCAAGCTAACGTCGTTTAGCTCCAATTTTAACAAGCTCTCAGTAAGTCTGCACTGCTGTGTTGAAGAATCCTGTCGCCTCAAACACATCTGACGACTTTCACGCCCGCTGCTGTCACACTGCAGCGACTGTTGCCTGATAACCGTCTGATTTTGATCGGCGTCAAAGCTGTTAGATTTGCACCTTCTATCACAGCGGTTCAATCGTGTGTGCTCATCTTGACCTTCCAGACGAAACTCCCTGGATCTGCAAGAGAGGATTTCTTAAGTCAAATAGTACTTTGTTTCAGAACTGAGTGGCATCATAGGACAGTGACGAGGTACTACATATATATCATAATTTTCCCAGCGCTCTGCCCGCGTGGCTGCAGGGTCTGCTTTTCTGCACGCCGATCTCCACTGTTTTGACCACTGGTGTCGTCACGGGTGACTTCGTAAGTTGTGAATCTTCTGTAAGGCCTCTTGGGACGTCCATGGACGCAGTGTCCCTCTGGGCTTAGGCTCAGTGCAGTCCGTGGCCATATAAGGCAACCGGGCGCACCGCACAGTCGTAAATCTTTAACTTCAAGCGGACGGGATATTATGCGGTCCTGAATCTGATGTTGAGTACGGTTGTCTTCTCCAGATGATTTAGCAGCCAGTGGCAAGACCGTCCTCCACATCGCGGAGGAAACCGATGACGACTTGGCGGCAAACACCCCTACGACGCACACCACTGAAGACCTGTTCACGATCATACACAGGTATGGCCGCGCGCTACTTCACAGAAATGTCCGATGCACTTAGAAGTAACACCCCCTCGCGCACACACGGATTGGATAACACCACTGCATTTCCTCCGAAGGCCGGTATAACGGTTAAATCCGTTGTGTCAGTAGGAGGTTTGGGCTCGCCAACTCCGTTGTTATAATCCAGAGCGAAGGATGAAAGACATGTTGTCTCCTAGGAAAAGGAGGCGCGAGGAGCGCAAGGCTCCCTAACAACGACCACGGAGCTGACCGGCGGCTCTTATTTCGCCCTCTTCCTCCACACTGATATCAATTCATGCGCACACAGGAAGCACAATGAAGCTAGTCTCTAAGCAACAAGTGTTCGCTCTGCAAATAGCTTCATAAGAATGGCAAAACGGGGGAGAGGAGAAAAGAGGAGTCTGTCATTTTCAGCAAATCCCTTGATGCTCCCCTATTGCTCAATTTCAAGCGGTGTCGTTTATGCTAAATATAAGGCAGTATCTGGATATTCATTTTTATACACACCAACATGTGTTCTCATCTCCTTGACCAGGTCCAAGCGGAAGGTTCTCGGTCGCAAGGAGCCATCGGACTCCTTTGGGAGCCGCCAGAGTCTGGTTTCCCCGGTGAAGCACAGCACCAGCGGCAGCGACATCCGCAACCTCACCCTGGGCAGCAGCGTGAGGTCGAGCTCTCGCAACGAGAACTTCATGGCCTTGCTTCAGAAGAAAGGCAGCAAGTCTTCCAGCGGAGGGACGCGGGTCTCCGCCATGGAACTCCTCAAAAGCACAAACCCCCTTGCGCGACGGGTGACGGAGTTTTCGACCAGCGGGGCAGCCGCTGAGGGAGGGGAGGTGGCGGCGGGCAACGGCAAATCCAACGAGCAATGAAGCGACGCGACAAAAAGCGGAGGTTATCCAGGTTTGGATAAGCTACCGACCAATTACACAATCCCACTGGGGGCGGGGCCTGACTAACGGTTCGCTCCAACTTCTGGCTGACCATTTGCACCGTCCAATCACATCGGGGCAAGTTTTTTTTTTTTTCTTGGACAAAATGGTCCCTCCCATGGTTGGAGCACTATCGTTCCCTGCAAACACCAGTCCCGGAAGGCGGAGATGTTGGGGTCTTGCTTGCACCGCGTCCCATCGTTTGCGGTATGCTCCGTGCAGGGGCCGGACGGAGATGGAGAAAAAAGGACTTGCAGATGGAGGGGTTGCAAGGCTTACAAAGCGGATGCCTACTATCCCGGTAACCTCATCCCCCTGACGTCTACAGGTATCTGAACCTGATCCAAACCGTAGAGGATCACCGGAATCTACGTGGAAAAACAAACCACAGAAAGAGTGAGACTCTCAAACGACCAAACCCAAGCCCTCCAATCAGAAGCTCGACAGCACTAATCCCTGCGAATGGCGTCCAGAGATTTGGACACTCGCGTCTTGAACCTTGCTCAGTGACAAAGAGGTGAAACCACAGGAGGCTCCAGACGGAATCGGATAACGCCGGGTTGGGGGAGGAAACGCGGCATCGGCGTGAGGTGGAAGACGAGCACCTTCACCTTCAAACATTCCAAGGAGGCGCCCGGTCGGAGGAGGCGTTCGACGACGCAAGCACTTTGTCTTCATCCCTGGCGCCAGAGGCCGTTTACGTGACGCAGTCGCCTGCGTTGATTACTTTTCACCGATCTGGTGTCCACCATTATTGTTTCCGTCTATAGATGTGATTTTTTTTCTTACATATATATATAAATATATATATATATATACATATATATATTTTCTTTCCCATGCTAGATGAACTTATATGGACAGTACTGTATGTATCGTGTACAAAAGGTAACTGCAAAGCATCTATCAACAAGCGTATCGGTGTACAGAACCGCCCGAACTACAAACTGACCGATTGACGGTGGAAGCACATGCACATGCGCGCACACACACACACACACACACATGGGCATACACACACTCACACACACATATACAAGCGCGCGCCCTTCGCAAACACACAAAGACTAAAGACTGACACCACGGAGGGCAAGCGGAACAGTCCTATCTGCACAGGTGCGTGCATTCACATGAGCGTGTGTGCTGGTGTGCGCGCGAATGTGTGTGCATGTGTGCGTGTGTGTGTGTGTGTGTGTGTGTGTGTGTGTGTGTGTGAGGATGCAATCACGCCTGTGGAGTTTCCGTACGGAGAGCATGAAGCGGGCCTGGTTATAAAAACAGGGTTCTCGTTTCGCGTCGGTCCCTGGTGACGGGGCCGGAGGACTGTTAAGAACTGCAAACACGCCGGAGGGGGACCGCGGCGGCGCAACGTGCGCTCCCGAGCGTGCACGTGGAGGGGGGGAGGGGGGGGCATTGCCAGGGGATGAAGAGCGAGGGGAGAGCATGTCTACGTGTCTTGTTCTGGCGTTTGTGTGCACTTCACACTCCATTGCGTGCGCCGGCCTTGGGTTTTTCACACACGTCTGTTTGTTTGTGCATCATCAACCTTCTCCTCCTCCTCCTTCTACTCCTCCGCCTCTTCCTTCTCTTCCTCCTGGTGGCAAAAAAAAAAAAAGCCGAGGCTTCCAGAATCAAACGGATGGCGGAGCGGATGAGTCAGGCGAACAGCGTCGGGGCAGGGCGCTGTCATTGCAGGGCCCGCTTCCGTTGCCCACCTCCTCGCCTCGACTGTCTTCGCAGGGAGGAGGTGCTCCTTTTTTTCGCCGCCTCACACACACATGAACACACACACACACACACATCTGTCTCCCTGCATACAGCTTGCTCCGTCTCTTTTCTTCTGCCTGCCTCCGAACCACTCCTGCGGCTCGCCCTCCACTCCGCAAACTCTTTGTTTTTGCACGTAGCATCCCTCCATCCCTTTCATTTTAACCCCTCCCCACCCCGGATCTCCTCCTCGGCTCCACCACCTCCCTCTGCATTCAGTCTATGCATCTGAGCTCGGCCAGACGACGCGACACCGGATGAATGTCAATGAACGACTGTTAGAGAAAATAGTGCTCGGTTTGAGTCTGCGAAAAAAAAAAAAAAGAAAAAAAAAGAAAAGATAACATCCCTCTCTTTTGCCTTCTCGCTTTCTTTCTCGCTTTCGGAGTTTTTTTTATACTTTTGCCTCTGTCCGCCCACGGACCCCGGAATGGGCCGTGAATGAATGGGTGTGAGCGTGGAAGTGGGCTGTGTTTCTTTTTTTTCCGTGAAGGACGTCGAATTCTCGGGCCAAGACGCCCGCGGACGGGCGGCGGTCCGACACCTGACTCATCCCCTGCGTGGATTTGCTGTAGAGGAAGGTGGGGTGGACGGTGGTGGTGGGGGGGGTCAAGGTAACTCGGTGCTACTTGTGTCGGAGCTCCCCCTAGTGGACGGAGGAGGTCTCGGAGAGACGCTGGGACGTGGATCTCCCCCTCCTCCCGGTGGTCCCATCAGGTACTTCATCGCCCCGGAAAAACGGATGAAGATTTAAAAAAAAAGAACAAAGAAAAAAAACAACAACGAAGTGACGCTTGTTTTTGAATATTTAGCGAATGAAAAGAAAAAAGTTAAAACGTATTATTCTCTGTGTTTGTTCGCCTTGTATGCTGAATCCTGGGGCGCAGCAACTTCTGTGTTTTTTTTTGGTTTGTTTTTTATTTCATTTTCACGATGTCTGCTGGCACACAAACACACACACACACACAAAAGGTGTAAGAGGAGGTCGGGAGTCATCTGACTGGAGGGAACTAGCAATACCCATCGGGGGGAGGAGAGGAAGGAACGCGAAAATTCGGACGAAAAGGAAGGGGTTCGGGAAAACCGCGGACTCGTCAAGTCACGGGAAAGACAAGAGGCACAACGGGAGATCTAGCTTGAGCTTGCACAGCAAAACGTAGTGGTACAGCTAGGAGCCGTGGAGGGGCAGCGTTGTGCGGTATGCTTAAGTGCAACCGGAGAAAAAAGGAGCAGAGAAGACAACATGGCGTTGGTATAACCATGGAGAAGGATTCTTGCCGCTACGTGTTGAACGGCCGCCGCCGTTTGCTCGGCCGCCTCTTGATCGCGAGCTCAAGTACGTGGTTGTCTGAAACGGAACTCAGAAACAAACTCTACTCTGCCCTCCAGTGGACGCATTGCTGAACAAACCCGGTGGTTTAAAGGGCAAATGTGGGAGGTGGCGTTTGACGATGTATGAAACGGACGTAGCTATAAACAGACGTAAGCCGAGCGAGGTTATTGGTCTCCCGCAGGTGGCGATTGGCGCCTTACATTGGAAACGTCGTTCCTACAAAGAGCGAACGCAAGCGAGAGGCGACAATTGAATATCGGGTCGCGCCATCCCGTCTTTGAGGGGGGAGGAGAGGAAGCACAGGAGGGGTGACTGCGTCAAGACGGGGGAAACCAGGAAGTTGCGGAAGTCAGGACGATACTGACGTTTTTAAAGGGCGGGGAAATTCCGGGAAGGTGAGGCTGTACTTTCCAAAATCGACGAATCAGTTGCGGTTTCTCAAATCGGTCGGTCGAAACTAAGCTAATGGACTGTTAGCTTTGAATTGCACTCGAGCCAAATTGTGCCGCTGGACTAGCAGACCAACGCTAAGCTAACAAATTCCTGCCGATGCTGTCACGCAGCCGCATCGGCTTGGAAAACCGAGCTGTGAAACGCCATCGGAGCCCGAAACGACACCCCCGAGTGTCTGCGAACGCGTTTGGCCGAATTTCACGACATGACACCAGGCTGCAAATGTGGGCCAAAGAGCATCGCGGGTTTGACGGGGGTTGACCGGAGAGGCGGGGCTTAGGACGGATCACGCGATATAACCCCCCGGATGGCAAACCTCGACTTCACCCCCACCTGGGGGCTGTACAGGCAGCTTCTTAAAAAAAACCCAGATCGGACGTACACGGACGGAGCCAGAGAGAGTTATTGGATTCTATTTTTGTTATTCCATGTTGAAGAAGACATATTTAAAGGAATATTCCATGTATGTATTAAATAGTCTATGCCCCCACCCCCCCCCCCCCCCGCCCCGTCCAGTGGTGTGATCTGTAGCTGCCACGGAGCGCCTCGCACGCCGAGCGCTCCTCCCCCGCAGCCGAGCAACGCCGATGTGATGAAATGATTATATCATAAATAAATTATTTTTCTTGTTTAAAAAGAAAAAAGAGAAAAGAAAACAGCAACAGAGTTGTTTGTCTTATTGTTGTTGTGCGACGGCGGCGGCTGCTCTGCACGTCTTCCAAGGTCACCGAGCAGTAATGAGGTTCTCCGGAGAGGCGACAGGAGCGCGGCTAATTGGGCGTTTTCGCTAGAAGCCGGGGGAGCTCCCGGGCCCAACTTCAATTGGCGCGTCTGCGCGGCGAAAAGAAACAAGAGGATGAAGGAAGGTTCTCCGCCGAGCCGCGAGACCAGAAGTTCCAACGCAACAGAAGCGGCTTTTGGACAGGAAAGTTCTAAGACCTCAGCTCAAGTGTCGAAGTTAGCTAACGCCATACTTTCTTCCGGAGAGAATGTTCGTGTTCCTCTGCGAGCCCCGGAAACCCCTCCGTGGCGCAGCAGGCCACAAGAGCTTGGAGCTCTTCTTCGGTCCGTTCCTCGTCGTTTCCGGACGATTTTGTCACAAGAAGGCGGCTGACCAGTGACGGCTAGTTTTTAAAACGGCCGCCCCGCAGGTCGCAACAAGTTAACGGGCGTGGCTTATGAGCCCCACCAATCACCTGTTTCACAGGAATTTCAGGGAGGAGGAGCTAAAATGTTTCTAAGAGCTGAAATCAAAACAACTCCAAAGAGTTTTTTTGTCGCTGTGCAATAATAACGACATTTTGCAGGGTTTTTATGAATAAATATTCCAATAATAATGATAAAAATAATCATATATAAATAGACAACGTAACAGCTAAAAGTAGAGGTCCATGGTGCCTGGCTCCCGTGCTGTCCCAACGCAGGGAGGAACGGTCTAGTTCCTGGAAGGCTTCAAGGAACTACAAAAAGAACCTAGAAAATGTTTATCGGCGACTTTGACCTTTCGAACCTCGAACGCAAAGTCCTGTTTTCGTCCCCCGGAAAACCTGTACACTCACGAGCGACCCATCAAACTACAAAAATGGAGGATCCCTAAACGTCGCCTCCCCTCTGGACAGACCTTTCTTTCCATCACTGTCGTCCTCTTCCATGCATGTGTTGAATTAACGCGACAGGAAGCAGACAGCGCGCGACGACCGCCTGATTTCACTTATTATGACGTCGTCTTGTTTGCTTTCACCCGCAAAGCGAGATTATGGGATATCTTTCGGCTGGAGTCCCGGCGGAGTCCTGATGCTGTTTCCATACACTCATGCCTGTGTGTGTGCACTGACATACACATTGTCCACACACACAGGCAGACGCCCGTGCAGGGTTGTAGAGCTGGAGGGCCATCTAGTGGCTGTTGAGCATTAGCAAAACAAAGTTAGCCGTTCTAACAGGTGAATTTTATGCATGACGTGGATTCTACTGGAAAGGCTTCTCATGAGTTGCGAGTGCACGTTCTCCCTCGGGGTGGGGGAGGGGCTAATCAGCTGAAAGAGCACCGTCTGAATACAGATTTCTCCATTTTAAGGAAAATGACAACGGACAACTCTCAAAAGTGCTCTCTGTTCTAGACGTTTCCCAGTTTTGTCTCACAAGATTTATTTTTTGAATTTTTAAATCAAGCTAAAGCCGTCTGCTCTTACTTGAGTGACCAGATGTGAGATGGTGGTCCTACCGAAAACTCCTCGTGGACTTTTGTCTCCTCCTTCAGGTCTAGGGGTGTAATTACATCAACAGTGCGGAACTTGTACTCCTTT
Source organism: Fistularia tabacaria (assembly GCA_901007705.1). NCBI lineage: Eukaryota > Metazoa > Chordata > Actinopteri > Syngnathiformes > Fistulariidae > Fistularia > Fistularia tabacaria. Next base: position 2,550 of record CAAKHD010012462.1, on the reverse strand, counting down.
GCATCACAGAACCAAAAAAGGCCCTTCTCGAGCGGTAGGGACTTTTTGCAGTTCCCAGAACCTTTTCTGGAATTAGGCTGTTTTGTTTTTTTTTTCTCCTGCATCGGTATGTCACAGAAACCAGGGACCAAGGACCATTTTAGGTCCTACTCCGAGGAATGGTCTCCATAGGAGGTAAAGTTCCATAGGAAGCCATGTGATTCAGGCGATCGGTGGACCTCGTAAGCCACGCACATTTCCAGGAACCTCTCGCAGACTGCGGAGCGCCTATTTCAAAAACTATCACGGTCACTCGACGCCTCAGAGGGGGCTCCCAGGGCTCGCAGAGGAACGTCAACTTTTTACCAAAAATAAATACCGAGTTAGCAAACTGCTCCTCCTCCTTTCCTGTGGGAAAGCAAAACTGAAAGGTTCCCCTCAGAGGAGGAGGGTGGTTCCTGGAACAGAACTCGAGCTGGATGCTCCTTAGAGTTCTTGGAACTTTTCTGTCCGAAACCGTCTCTGGTCGGATTTTATTTGAACCATATTGTCGGTAAAAGCCTCAGAGAAATATAAAACGAATGCATCAACACAAGTGTCAGCAAACACCTAAAAAGACGATGACAAATGTCGAAATAATCTTGAACGGCCTCTTCTTCTCCCTCTTCTTCTTCTTCTTCTTCCTCCTCCGTGGAGGTTTGCTGCTGCCGCCGTCCTCCCCGGCTCTCGCACGTGAGCTAAAGCTAATCGTGTGTGAGATAGTGTGTTGTCGGATGACTGAAAGTCGCAGCTCGCAGGCGGAGGGAAGCGTGCAGGGTCGATAGCGCGGTGACGATTCAACCCTCGACGTCGCTGCGACCAGCCGATGACGACTTGTCAAAGATACCGACTATCAGCCGTCAGCCGCTTCCTGCGGCCCGACAGGCACGTTCTCTATTTCAGCCGCTTCGAGCGATTTCTATGTTTACATTTGGTTGATGAAAACACAGGCCATGTAATTAAATAAATCAATCCCTGGCAGAGGCCAGGCTAACGCTAACGCTACCGCGTCAGCGCGGTGGATGGATTAATGTCAAAGGGGCTTTGTGTTGTGATTAGTAGATGGACGACCGGGACGAATCAACTGCTCACGTTAGAATAACCGCAGGTCATGATCCGTTAGCTTTCAATCGGGGACGTGTGTGTGTGTGTGTGTGTGTGTGTGTGTGTGTGTCCAGCAGAGTGATTACGACTCAAGCTAAATGGTGAAATCCCTGGCCGATCTTCTCTCCATTCAATTCCAGAAGCTTTAACGACTCAACGTTTACAGGCAGTGGAATGTCGGACACTGAAAGCGTCTTGGATTGAACAATTCACCCTCTATTTCACGTCATATGGAGACATACGACATTCACCCTCTCATTCGCTCATCAAACAGAGACATCCAGCCATTCACTCACTCATTTTTGCTCCATGTAGAGACTCAACCATTCACCCTCTCGTTCACATATCATGTAGAAACATTCACACTCTCATTTATGTGTCATTTAGTTACATACGACTATTCACTCCCTCATTCACATGTCATCTTGAAACATTCACTCTGTCATCCATGCATCATATAGAGACATGCAACCATTCACTCTCTCATTTCTACTTCATGTGGAGTCAACCATTCACCCCCTCATTCACGCAACACATGGAAACACACAACCGTTCATCCTCTCATTCATTATTTAGAAACAGTGAGCCCTCTCATTCACATGTCACATAGTGACTTGTAACCATTCACCCTCTCATTCAAACATCATATGGAGACATCTAGAATTCACTGTCGTTTATACCTTATATAGAGACAAACAACCATTCACCCGCTCATTGAGTTACATACAACCATTCATCCTCTCATTCTTATGTCAAATAGTGACATACTGGCATTCATCCTGTCATCCATGCACCGTATAGAGACATGCAGCCATTCATCCACTCAGTCACACTCATGTAGAGATATAAGACATTCACCCTCTCATTCACATGTTATTTAGTGACAAACAATCATTCACCCTCTCATTCATGCATCATGTAGATACACACAACCATTCAGTCAGCCATTGATATGTGTGAAGAGAAAAGGAAAGGTGTGTGTGTGTGTGTGTGTGTGTGTTTGTGTGTGTGTGGAGCAAAAAAATAAATTTAACTTTGTATTCTCAGCCGTCAAACACACAAAAACACGCGCACACACGCGCACGCACGCACGCACGCACGCACGCACGCACACACACACATACACACACAGAAAAGTTCATCAGGGCCAAACTACCAAACTCCACTCTTCCTGTTTCTGACAGCGGAGAGCACGCCATGTTATCTATCACACACACACAAACAGACACACACACACACACACACACACGCACACACACACACACACACACACACACACACACACACACACACACACACACACACACACACACACACACACACACACCAACACACCCACACAAACACACCACAAAACACACAAAAACACAAACAAAGAAAAAAAAAACAAAAAACCAACAACACACAAAAAAAAACACACACCACAAC